>APFE030995342.1:159083-172512 GCA_000404065.3 Pinus taeda | reverse complement strand
ACAACTTTAAAGAGGGGATAATGAACAAAAGTTTGAAGAGTTAGTGAATAGTAGCAACAACATGAGACAAAGAGAAAGAGGAAGTAGTAAGTGGCAGAGTATGGACCAGCCCAAGGATATGTTGGAGATAGAGATTAAAGAATTATGGAAATTCATGATGAAGCAGTCCAGAATGAGGAGATTGACAGCAGTAGGAAGAGCAATCAATTAGAATTTGAAACTGACTGTCAAGGAGAGGAAGATGAAACAGAATACAACTGACATAAAACAGCAACAAAGGTGCAGAGCTTTCAGACAACTACAAACTAAAGTTTGGGATCATGGAGGTTTTCTATAAACATATGAAGACACATTATTAGGAGATTATGAATGTTGTCTACCTTGGGAGTCTGATGCAGGAGCATTCAACTCAGAAAAATCATTGTATTTTAGTAGACATAGGGGGTCTTGTGTTTTAAGGAAGTTGGTTTCCTAAGCGTTAAATTAATGTAGTTATTTAGGCTTTTGAGTGATTTTAATGAGAATAGGAATTAATTAAGTATTGTGAGGAATATTTTTAAATGTTCTCAAATGTTGGAGAACATAAGAGATTTATGATAGTTGAAAGATTTGGGAATCAGCTGGAAATCTTAGATTAGTAGTTGGTTTCATGATTTGAGGAATTAGGGAGGAGCCTTAGGGATAAAGAAGAAATTTTAGGGTTTTGTTGAGAAATGTATGGATCTAAACCATGAATTGGTTATAGAATCCTTTTGTATAAATGTAAGCCTAAAAGGAAAGGAAAGGGGTTAGCTAGTTACTTAGTTAGAGGGTGTGATTGTAAGCCTATGCATAGGTAGGAAAATAGAGGACATTGATTAGAATATCAGGCCAGAGAGAGAGAGAATATTATGTAAATATTTATTTATCAATACAGAGAATTCGGTACCTGAATAGTGTGGTGTGTATTGATTAATGGAGTTATGAATTGTGTGTGAATTATAGTTTTTGCATAGTATATGTATGCAGGTGAAGTTCGAGCAAAACATAGAGAAGAGTTGGAGTATGAAGGATCGTGGTTTGATCGTTGAATCTGATTAAAGGATTGGAGGGAAGTTCAGGAGTGACTGTGATTAAGAGTACGCAGAGTTAAGTCCAAGAGGGAGTTGTGTTGTAGAAAAACCAAAGACCAAAAACCCTAGAGAAACCCGAACCCACAGAAAACACTGAGAAATGGCATAAAAATGAAGTAAAGGTGAAGAAAGTAAAGACACGAAGGAATGAATTAATGTGCATAGGAACCATTGGATCAGCTAGATCAGGGAATGAGATTGTTTGCAATAAGCAACTAGGATTAAGTTGCATAGAATGGAGTCAAGAAGATGAACGATGGAGATTAAGCCACGTGTTGGCAGAAGGATGGAGCGGTTTTCGTGGGTGGAAGTGGTTTTCACGCGACCTCAAAACCATAAGTAGTAATTGAAAAACGAAACCGATGAAGTTATGAATGATAACTTAATCCAATTGAAGTCTAGAGGGGATCAGACTGTCCATTGGAAGGTTGATCGGATGCATATCGTGTGCAAACAAGCATGGGGTTTAATTTGGAAATCAGACCCGATGAGAGTTTATATAGTGGAATTAAATCTTCGTTGAGTTCCGGTGATCAAGACCATCCATAGGTTGACAGATCGGGTGGTAATCGCATGGAAACGTGCACACAGTTTAATATTCTAAGCAGACCGATGTGTTTATCAACGCAAGTTAAATTTGTTTGAGTTCCTGAGGAATAATGGATATCGTGCGATATTCATTGATCTGGTGGAGTGAAATCAATGGTGGAGGTTGAACGCGATAAGGTGAGCATTGGTAAATGTGCCAAGGTCATGGATTGGTGGAAAGGTAAGGCTTACGTGTGGTTTGTGGAGTATTTATATTGTACGAGGAATAATAGAAATAAAGTGGATTAAGGTTTTATGGGTTAGGTGAAGTTTAACCAAAGTCAGAGACCATGGTATGGGGTTTGGTTAATATGTGTGGGGTATAGAATTAACCAAAGTTTATGAGGGTTGAATAATATTCCGCTAGAAAGGTTAATTAAGGTTTAGACTATCGGATAGTTATTGAAACGTTTCTGCATGAAGTTTAATTAAGAAGCCTTAAACCTTTATTTGTGAAGGTTTTCACCATGGATCAGGTGATTAATTCCTGGGACTAGTGACATGCAATTTTATTTGCATAATGTGGGTAAAGTCGGCTTAGGTTGGCATCAATTCACAAGATGTACATTTATAATACATTGGTGTGACTGTTGGATTCATATTCCAACATCTCTTGGACTCCTTGAACTATTTATCTTCCACACCATAACCCTTAGAGGATTAGGTGTCTAACATTCCCAACTTAATCCAAAGGGGTATGTATGATTCCAAGAAGAGAATTGTAATACAAAATGTACAAAAATGCATGGAAACACTATGTTGAATGTTCTCTCTGAAATGTTGGAATAAGGAGGTGGTTTAAGGATGACCACTAGCACTAGAATGCTTAGTGCAGTTCCCGGAACTCTTCCAAATATATCATGGAGCTGACGTCTTCTGCTAGAGGAAGTGCTCCTAATATTTTGAAGAGGGAGACCTTCAACCTGGAAAGGGAGATCTCACCTTGCATAAAAAGGGAGAACCTCAACCTAAAAAGGGAGGTCTCAACATGCGGTGGTTTAAGGATGACCACCAACTCTGGAATGCTTAATGAAATTCTTAGAACTCTTCCAGAACTAGCAAGGGGCTGAATTCTTCTGCTAGAGTAAGTGTCCCCAATTCTTTGAAGAGGGAGAATCTCAACCTAAAAAGGGAGGTCTCAACCTGCGTAGATGGTTTAAGGCTGACCACCAACCAAAGGCATGCTCAGGGGCATCTCTATCTCTGGCTACAACTCTGAATCTGCTATGGTAGGTTGTGGCTTAGGCTCGCTTGATGTGGCTTTGAAACTTATATATGACCATCATTTCTTGATCCAGGTGGCTCTAGGGACACACACAGGACACAGAGGGCTGATGGAAGCTCGAAAATCAAAGTGATCAGAATGAATTCTAACCAAAACCACAACGTAGATATCATCGTCCTGATTGCAACGGTGTGAATGGTTTGTCAATCCGAGCTCATATGAGGGAGAACGAGCCAGTCAAAGTTTTGATCAAAGTTGGGCTACAAGCCAGGTTTAAGTGTCCTACAATTTGACTGAACCCAACACATGAAACCTAGCTCTCGAAAGCCGGTGAAATTGTTACCTCTTTAGTTTGTCTAATAATCCTTATGTTAGACAAAATTAAAAAAAATGGCCTATTTTTAATAAAATAAAATAAAAAATATAAATGAGGTGGTGGGCCACCACCCCCGCCACCCCAAACTACATCAAAATTTTTTATTATTAAAATGAAGACGGGCCATGACCCCCGCTAGCCCAACCTCACCCATCCACATCATATAAAGAACCAACGGGCCATGACCCCCACCGGTCCAACCAAACTCACCACACACATTAAACCATATTAAACGGGGTGGGTGGGCCACCTCCGGTGGACTTGGCCCACACCCTAACACACCCAACCTTCATACATAGATGTCATCGCATTGAAATGAGGCGCCCCACCCATGCGGTAGCCCCATAGTACAACAAACCAAACAAACACCCACCAAACATTAACACGCCACCATTAAAATGCAACGGCCCAATTTAAATGTTGCGAAGGATTAAGGGGCGGGCTGCCCAATGTGGACCCGACCCTCACCCCCTGAATATATAGTGCAGTTTTTAAAAAATGAATAATGTGTAAATATGGAGGGGTCGAGCTTTGACCACCCGACCTCCTCATTATAATTCGGGCATTTTACCATTGGGCCAATGGCCACTTCATTGTAAATTCCACCCACCAAAATTTATATAAACCCGTCTTTTCGTCAGTGTGCCCAAGCATGGAGGAACCAGGAGTGTGCATGGAAATCGAGGCATGAATTTTTTAATTAATTTTTGCAAGTGGAACCATGATCCTGAAAAAGGACAGGCGGAACCATGATTGAGCAAAATTCTTAGGAGGGTGAAATTTTTGCTGTGTCCAAATTAGGAAAATTTTATGTCGATCTTACGCCTCTCAGCGACATGAACCTGATGGCGAAATCAGTTTCTTGATCTAAGAAGTATATTTTTAGAGGGCTCGGAGGAGGGAACCTTTGAGGAATTTAGGGGGAATCTAAAAGATTCCTTAAGCCCTAGATTTCCACTTTCTCAGAATTCAGAAATTTGAGAGTCGATTTTACACTATTCGATGCTACAAATCTGATGGTGCATTTAGATTTTCCATTTGATGATTTCATTTTTTGGCCACTTTTCCAAAGTGGAGTGTAGGTGTCAACATTCAATGTGCAAGCAGGCATTCCATGAGATTCGACACCGTGAGATCGATGGTATGGCCAGCTTCAACAGTTTGATATCCTTTTCTTCACATGGCTGTAGTGGCCAATCTAGGGTGCTAGATTAGACTAGATTTATTATCGACCTAGGTAAGTAAACTTCGAGGCATGTGCCTAAAGTCTATAGACATAAAGGATTCCTAACTAAGTGTTTGTTGTGATAGGCGACAGTACTTCTTTACAGAAGGTTGAGGTATGTTTCCTCTCACTTTAACACCTAGATTACCTAGATTATCTAACTGTCCTAAAGATACAAATTATAGATAGATTGAGATTTTAGTCCCTTTACAAGGATGCTGTGTACAAAACTCTGTCTAGCTAATACTGAAACGCTCATAAAGAAATAAAAAACACACTGAACTTTAAATACATAAACAAACAGAGTTTATGGAAATGCCTTAAAACATAATGCTGGATCAAATCTCTTACAAGACCTGATTCAATGATCTAACGATGATATCTTTAAGCAAACACCATAAATTCTATTTGTGAAAAATCGTAATCGAATTGACAAAATCATGAGCATGGAAATAACATCAACAGTATGCGTTCTATGTAAATTCAAGAGCTATGGAAATGACATTAAACAGCATGCATTCAAAAGCAATGGAAATGCGTTCTATGTAAATTCAAAAGTAATGAAAACGAAAGGCACAGTATACCAATCCACGCAGGGCCCGTCCATGTTTCAATGGTACACTGGAATGAGCTCAATCAATCGACAATATTAACGCATAGACAATGCTGGAGTGAAATCGTAATTGTATTCAAACACTGAGAGTTGTAATCACATATATGAATTCGATTCTTTAAAACAATACACAGAGGTAATCATAACTTGTCCCCGAAAACAAAAACGATACAGAGTTTTTATCTGCCTTCCTATCTTGAATCGAATGCACATTCATTGAAGCAGTTGTTCCTGCTTTTACAGTGGAATGATTTATGGTCATTCTAAGATGAACCAGTTTCCAAAAAGACAAAATGATTTCCAAAAAGACAAAACGAAACCGGTTTAGAAACCATGGCTTTTACTGCCTTTGTGACCAAAATACTGGGGTTTGACCTAGCGTTGACCGCATAAGTAGGATCTTTTGATCTGCTGTAAAATCGATTTTTCTTCATGCTTGTACATTCAGGGGCTCGTCCTTATCCACTACTTTGGCTTGCCTGTCATGCCATGTGTCAGATGATAAACCATTTACAGGATGTGATGTCTTCCTGAGACATTTTTGTTAAAAATTCCTAATTTCTAACATAAAAATTCATAAATTAACCTTAATGCAAACTAACAACTATAACACTATTAACTAATCAATTTCAATGGATGTAAAGGGGTCTATGGAGGGAAAATATAGGCAATTGATGATGTTTTTAGAAGAAAAAGAGGGTAATGGAATGGTACCAACATCTCCCCCAAGTTTAATGTCTTAGCATGTCCTCGTGCTAAGTTTGATGTGCTGCCTCTATACTCTGTCCTTGCCTGAACCTCTACTGCCTTCAACAATGCATCTATGTTCTTTTTAGCCTGGGCTTCCTTCTGGATGTGGAGCTCATGCTTCAAACTCTTGTATTTCTCCTTGATGGATTTCTTTTGGTTATACCACTTGGTTGCCCAGTTACAAATGTCAGCCTATTCAGTCTTGAGCTCTTTAATTTGCTCCTTGAGCTTTTCATTCTTCTGCTGGGTTTTCTTACTCTGAATTTTTAACATCTCATTCTCCTTTTTAATAAATTTTTCCAGCATGTTGACCTTCATCAGTTCTTCTTTTATTCTTTCAATTTGCTTCTCCAGCTTCCTTTGTTTCTTAACTGCAGGTGGTGACTCCTTTCCTTGCCTATTATTGCTCTCAACCTCCACTTCGGCTTCTTGTCCATGCTGTGAGTGAGAACTGCTTTCGATATCCATTGGTGCATGTGCATTGGATTCAGGTTGATATTCTTGTGACTGGGTCTTTTGTGCTCTCCTGGACCTCCTTGTATAGGTTGTGAAAATTTTGTCCTGCTCCCTTTTCTGGGCAACTTCTTGTCTCACTTTTCTCATCCTCACATCGCTACTGGGTGGAGGGACATCGTTTGATTTATGCACAGGAATCTCTTCATCAATGTCAAGCATGTATCCTGAGTACTCATGCTGCTCTTGCTCATCTTCACTATCCTTGATTTGATTGGCAACCAGGAACTCCTTCCATGTCTTGCCCCTTCTCTGTACTTCAAATTCAACGAGAATCTTAATTAACCCGAAATGATATAGAATTTTGTCCTCATTACCTTTCTGCTTTTGGATAGTCTTCGACATCTTGGTCAAGCTTTGCAAGAGGAAATATGGTAAACTAATAGTGCACTGCCCCTTTAAATGTAACAGGAGTTTAATATGGTACAAATAAACTATGCTATATCGACCCTCGCATGTAACAAACTTTTGGATGATATACACCATCTCGTCCCATGGATGTATCAACCAGCTCCTTGGGACCCCCTTCTTCTAGTTAACTGATGAAACCCTCGACCTGGACATGAACTGGGTCCATGACTTCTCTTTGAACTGTTTAGTCTTGAAGTACTTCTCTCCTTCTGGGCTGATCCCTAAGGACTGTGCTATAGTGTCTTCTGAGACTCTAAATGAGAAATTACCTATCAACGCCTTCTCCCCATTGAATGTAAAGGAAAATTGTTTAGTCACTTCCTCGTTGCTTCCATTAAACTTTTCCAAGAAGAATAGCCACTGTTTCTCTCTCAAAATTTCAATGCAGTCATCGTGGTATTGAGAGCTATAAAATGTGTTTGGTTCTACTCTATTAGTCATTCTACAGAGAATTCTTGCTTTAACCCTCTTCATTTATGCTTATTAATCAAACAAAGGTATTTTATTTTGTTACCTTTTCTTTTCGCTCCACACAAATGACCTGGTGGCGTCCTCTGTTCTTCGCAATTAGCTCCTTTAGTCACTTGAGTACTGACCGGATGACTGGCCTTGAATTGTGGTGGAGATAGCATTTTTGTGAGCCCAAACACTATGCTTTGCTCTCGTAGCACTGGCGTTTTCAGCCTCCTTGCTTTTTTTTTAAATCCCAGCACTTTGAATTTCTAATGTGGAACACACTTCTACAACTGAGAATGAAATAGGATTTAACAACGGACTCGGCCCAATTCAATGTTATAATAACAGAGCATACTCATAGTTTAATGACAGGGGAGTAGCTGTACTGGGTTGTATGAATACCATCATGAGAACACTGCGAGCATGTATGAAGTACTGGGGCTCTAAATAATGGATAGTCGCTTTGCATGAGTCGACTTGGTCGAGCGATCATGTCATAAGTTGGTCGATTCAAATCAATGCATGAAACCGTATAACATTTGGCTTCCCGAGAGTTCACCACCTGTCCTTTGTTCATTAGTTCTTGCCCGACTAAGGAGATGTTGGACCGAGAGTAAGTTTCGATGACTGATAAGGAGTGAATAGCAAGGCTGGGAGGGTGGTGGGATAGCGGATTAGAAATTGTAGGAAAAGTATGGGGACAGGCTAGAGCATTGGAAAATGGTAGGGATTAGAAATATGACGAGAGTGGTGGATATGTGGGGAATTTTTTTTGAAATTGATTATAAGCAATTACAATCATCACATTTAACACTAAACTAATCTAAGAATTTAAATGTTAAAAATAAAAATGATAACAATACTTTACACTTTTATTGGTTGATCAAGAGTTGAGTTGGCATGCATAGATAGGATTTCTTGTTCAGATGTGATGAATCTTTGTTGTCCATAACAGGTCCCTCTGAGATAAATTTGGATGCAACAGGTCCCTCTGAGATCTAGATAATGTTTGCGCAGCCTCTTCGAAATCTGGAAAAGACTATATGTGTGCAGCTTCTTTGATCTTTGATGTTTAATGGAGGCTTGGTGACAAGCAACCTTTGGATCTCTGCTGAACTTTGTTGAAGCTTTTTCTGAAGTGGCTTGAGGTAGCAGTCTCTAACAGGTCCCTTTTATGTTTGTTGAACAAGTCCCTCTGATTAAAACAAAGACACAAACAACTTCTTTATTGAAATAATGAAGTGCTGAAACAAACTTCTTGAGAATTTACAATGAAGAGATAAACTCTTTGAAAATTTGCAGTGAGGAGATGAGATAAAAAATAAAAAATAAAAATGCTGATGCTTCTCCCCCACTGAAGCTTTGACTTGTGCTCAAGCCATTATTGAAGTGATAAATCAACAAGAAACAAAAAGAACAAGGAATTCTTACGAGCCAAAGAATTGGTTTTCAAGTAAGAATTCTAGGTTAGAGTGTGCCAGAGTCTGGTTTTCACATCTAAACCATTATTATTATTATTATTATTTGAATTTCTTTTTTTTTATTTTTTTTAAGTGATAAAATGGAAATGAAATGAACTAAGGTAGAGATACTACAGCTGAAGGCTGCAATATCTCAACCTCCCTTTGCTGAGATACAATTTGAAGAAAATCTTCTTTGGTGATGGGTTTGTGATAGAGTTTTAACCTATGGCCACTGACAAGAAAGGAGTGACCTTTTCCATCAATGGTAGTAAGCTGGACTGATCGATTCTCATGAACTTGAACTATTTCATATGGGCCCATCCAATGTGTAGTAAAATTGGCTTTATGATCACTGAATTTAGAGTCAAAGAGTAAAGCCCAATCTCCTTCTTTGAACTGTTTCTTCTTGATATGTGCATCATGCCACTGCTTCCTTTGCTTTTGCATGAGGAGTGTTGTCTCCTCTGTTTGCTGCCTCATTTCATCCAGCTGGTTCAACTGTTGAATTCTTTCTCATTGTGCTTCATTAAGATCAATTCCCAAATCTGCAGCCATCTTAAAGGTATGTATTTGAAACTCAATAGGAAGCATTACCTCTTTGCCATACACCAATTGTTATGGTGTAAATCCTGTAGTATTCTTCCATGTGATTCTATAAGCCCAGAGTGCATCTTTGAGCTTCTCCTCCCAATTCTTTTTGTTCATTTCTACTGTCTTAGTGATAATTCCTTCCAATGTTTTATTTGTTGATTCCACCTAGCCATTGGCCTGTGGATGGTAAGGTGTACTTCTTTGGTGCTTGATTTGATATTTTTCGGTGATGTCCTTAACTAAATTTGAAGTAAACTGAGTACCTTGATCTGTTACTATCTCCCTTGGTACTCCATACCTTACAAAAATTTCTTCAAAGAGGAAATTTACCACTGTCTGTTCAGTTGCCCGGACTAGTGCTTTAGCTTCAGACCACTTTGTCACGTAATCAGTACATACTAGGATGTACCTCTTACCATTGGAAGTTGGATTGATGGGTCCTATGAAGTCTAGAGCCCATTTTTCAAATGGCTCTAGGTGTACTTGAGGCTGAAGTGGCATCTCATCTGTAGCTGTTGGCCTACCCATTCTTTGACAGCTATCACAACTCTTCACATACTTCTTGGAATCCTTGAAAATAGATGGCCAGTAGTATCCAAGACTAAGGATCTTGAATGTTGTTTGTTTAGCTGCAAAATGCCCACCACACGGTTCATCATAGCAAGATTTTAAAATATCAATAATTTCATCATTTCTTACACATCGGCTAATAATCATATCATAACCAGTGTAAAATAAATCACCATTAACCCACGAGTATCGAGCACTCTGTTTGATTAGCCTCTTCTTTTCCTTTGAAGTAAAAGATGGTGGTGTTCTTCCTGTGGACAAGTAATTGGCCAAATCAGCATACCAAGGATTCACTACTGAAATTGCAAATAAATTTTCATCTAGGAAAGAATCTTCAACCGGAACGACCTCACCTTGATTTTGTAGTCTAGAAAGAAAATCTGCCACCTGATTCTCCTTACCTGGTCTATCCAACACTGTGATGTTAAATTCCTGCAACAATAACAACCATCTGGTAACTCTGCCACTAGTTACTGGTTTATTCATTAAGTGCTTAATGGCAGAATGGTCAGTATGTACAAAAACCTCATAACCAGTTATGTAATGTCGGAATTTATTCACAGCATGTATCACTGCAAGCATTTCTTTTTTTGTGACTGTGTAGTTTAATTCTGAAGGTGTTAGATTTTTGCTAATGAAATAAATGGCATAATGAAAAGAATGCTCTTTTTGGCCTAATGAGGCACCTACTGTAGTATGAGATGCATCTGTAAAGATGTGAAATGGTAGGTCCCAATTAGGTCCTTTTAAGACTGATGTGGTTGATAGCTTTGCTTTGAGTGTTTCAAATGCTTGTTGACAATTATCATTCCAGTTGAAAGGTGCATCTTTGGCTAGAAGTTTAAACAAAGGTAAAGCTATTCGACTAAAATGCTTAATGAATCTTCTGTAATAGCTTGCATACCCAAGAAAACTTCTTACCTCCTTTTGAGTCTTCGGAATTGGCAAATCAACAATGATCTGAATTTTTGATGGATCAACTTTAATGTCGTGAGAAGAAATATAGTGTCCTAATACTATCCCTTCATTAAACATGATAAAACATTTTTCGTTGCTTAGGGACAAATTAGCTTCAATACATCTCTTCAAAACTTTTTCAAGATTTGTTAATGCATGCTCAAATGAATCACCATACACTGAAAAATCATCCATATAAACTTCAACACAATCATGAACTAAATCAGCAAAAATAGCTAATACAGCTCTGAAATGTAGCTAGAGCGTTGCAAAGTCCAAATCGCAAAACATTATAAGTATAGGTGCCCCATGGACAGGTAAAAGTGGTTTTGTCCTGGTCCTCCGAGGCTATCCTGATCTGGTTGTAGCCACTGAAACCATCAAGAAAAGAAAATGATGATTTCCCAGCTAGTGTGTCTAACACTTGGTCAATAAATGGTAGTGGAAAATAATCTTTGAGGGTGGCTTTGTTCAATTGTCTGTAGTCAACACAAATCCTCCACTTACCGTTTTTCTTGGGCTCTACGACCAATGGGGATACCCACTGACTGTCAGAGATAGGATAGATAAAATTGACTCTTAACAGTTTTTGTAATTCTTCTCTAACAATATCCTGAAGCATGGGATTCATTTGTCTCTATGGTTGCCTCACCAGTTTAACATTGTTATCTGTATAAATATGATGAGTGCATGTTTCAGGGTGGATTCTGTGCATATCGGTGTAGTCCCAAGCAAATGCCTTCTGGTATTTTCTCAATAGTTGAATCAATTTCTCTTCCTGAGATGAGTCTAGGTGAGTGCCAATATTCAATGTTTTTCCTGGACTAATCTCTATGGTCTTACTCTGTGTGTTTGTCATGGATTGGATAGAGAAAATGTTGTGAAATGTTGTTTGCAAAGAATGAATGGTGCATGTTTCCTGAAAATTTTGTGCTAGAAGTTCATTTGCAGCATGGTATTGATCATTCCTCAATTCCTCAGACACATCTGGTTGAGAGAGGAACAATTCTACCAAATCGTCATTATTATGTTCTTGAAAATCATAGATTTGGTTGATGCTGAAAACAGATTGAACTTCTGCCTTATCATTGTATTTATCATCAAGCCATAAATTGCGTGCTACTGCTGGTGATTGTGCTGATGGGTAAAGAGTGAGTTGTTTTCTTTCAGTTCCTCGTGAAATGATCATATTACCCGATCTACATCCTATGAATGCATCAGCAGTTGGTAACCATGGTCTACCAAGGAAGATAGGGTGTCCTCCTAAATTGGATTTTGGCTGGAGAACTAAAAAGTCCACTGGATACTCCCAAGAGTCCAGTGAAACAATTATGTCATCCAAAATCCCTTCAGGAATCACTTTAGACCTATTAGCGAGTTCTAGAACAATTTTTGTGTGCTGCAAGTTTGTGAGCTGGATTGTTTTCATTGTTTCAAGAGTCATCACATTTATTGTGGCCCCAAGGTCAATTAAGGTGTTTGGAATATGTATGTTGTTAATGATTGTAGTGACTCTGGGAATACCAGGATCAACATACTTTTCCATTGAAATGGTGTTTGTCATAAGGCCAGCTAAATGTCCAATAACATGAATGGTTTGTGGATCAACTCTTTTCCTAGTAGGTTTCTTAAGACACAGTTCTTTGATGGCTTTAGTATATATGGGAATGTCTTTTATGGCTTGTAGTAGCGGAATTTTTATGTAGACATTCTTTAGCTCATCTAAAACATCAAACTGTGGTATAGACATGGGAAGTTTTGTTTGGACCAATTGGTCTGGAAAAGGTGGTGGTTGCAATGGTTGCATCTGTTTGTGTTTGATGTCATCGTTTGGTTTCCTTTGAATGGGGGTTTCATTTTCATTTTCTTCGTTTTCTCCTTGTTTTTCAACTGTTGGGGATTCTTTGCGAAGTACCTTCCCAGACCTCAAATTGATATTTTGCAAGGGTAATGTGGGATATGAGGGTCCCTCATCTACATTGTAAGCTGGTCTCTCTGCTCTATTATTTGGATTTGGTACAGGTTGAGTAGGTATTTGAGTAGGTCTAGGAGGTTGGGGGTTAGATGCAAGTTGTTATTGTGGTGGATTTATTGGTGGAGGAGCAGGCAATGCTTGTTGAGTGGGTTGGGATTGATGTGGGTAAACAACTTGCTGTGGAGGATATTGCTGATATGATTGAGGATATGGTGAATATGGCTGATGGTATTGTTGATATGGCTGTGAATATGGTTGGTATGGTTGAGGGTATGATGGATATTGTTGATAGTATTGCTGGGATGGTCTCCATTGTTGTTGTGGATAACTCTGGTGCTGCCATGGCATGGGTACATTCCATGAATTTTGAGCATACATCTGATCATGTGCAGGAAATTGTAAGTTCTGATTTGGGAACATACCTTGAGGTGGAGGTCTTGGCTGCCATGGTCTTTTTGCACCCATAAAATAGACATTCTCCATATCTGTATTGGCTGCCACATTACAATTCTGCAAAACCTTAACTTTAGAGCAATGAAATATATCATGATTTTCAGTACAAAAGGCACAAACTTGAATATTCTCTAATGGACAATCTTTCAAG
>APFE030995342.1:146079-158599 GCA_000404065.3 Pinus taeda | reverse complement strand
ACATACAATGTCAAACTCAAACAAGAATGAATCTGGGTCTTCTGAAGCCATGCCATAAAATTTTGGTAACACAGAAGGAGGTATGTTTTTCATTTTTATTTCCTCATCGTTGTTGTCTTCAGGTTCGTGGATAGGAAATTTAAAAGTTGATTCTTCCTCCTCTCCTTGATCGTGTTGTTGTTCAGGAGTGGGTCTTCTTTCTGATTCTCCTCCTTCCTTGGCCATTTTTATAGATTCTTCTGGTAGTTTGATTGTTTGTTCGGTGTCGCTTGTCCCAAAGAGTTGTTCTAGAGATTGTTGAGTTATTTTTCTACTTTCTCTCTTTGCAGAAGATTCAGGGAGATGCTTCTTCTGAGATTCGTGTGCCAATAAGATTTGTCTTTCAATAAGTGTAAGTCTTTGGCCTGATTTGTATTTATCCTCTAATATTTGTATGATGGTTTCCTCAGCTGGTGTTGTGTGTTCAGTTTTTCCCACAGAGTCTGCTCCTGATGATAGGTTAGTTTTTGGATGGGGGGTTTTTGTGAATCTGCCTCTACTATCTCTAGGTCTAGGCATAAGAAAACATGATTTCTACAGTGACAGTCAAATCTATGTTGTGTTTTTGGTTTGTTTTTGTTGATTTTAAAAAAAATTATATTTTGATTGATGTTTTTTTTTCAAAATCCTCTAACTACGCCTCCCCAGCAACGGCGCCAAAATGTAGTGGCCAATCTAGGGTGCTATATTAAACTAGATTTATTATCGACCTGGGTAAGTAAACTTCAAGGCGTGTGCCTAAAATCTATAGACATAAAGGATTCCTAACTAAGTGTTTGTTGTGATAGGCGACAATACTTCTTTACAGAAGGTTGAGGTATGTTTCCTCTCACTTTAACACCTAGATTACCTAGATTATCTAACTGTCCCAAAGATACAAAGTATAGCTAGACTGAGATTCTAGTCCCTTTACAAGGATGTTGTGTACAAAACTCTGTCTAGCTAATACTGAAGCACTCATAAATAAATAAAAAACACGCTGAACTTTAAATACATAAACAAACAGAGTTTATGGAAATGCCTTAAAACATAACGCTGGATCAAATCTCTTACAAGACCTGATTTAATGATCTAAGGATGATATCTTTAAGCAAACGCCATAAATTCTATTTGTGAAAAATTGTAATCGAATTGACAAAATCATGAGCATGGAAATAACATCAACAGTATGTGTTATATGTAAATTCAAGAGCTATGGAAATGACATTCAACATGCGTTCAAAAGCAATGAAAACGAAAGGCACAGTATACCAATCCACATAGGGATCATCCACGTTTCAATGGTACACTGGAATGAGCTCAATCAATCGACAATATTAACGCATAGACAATGCTGGAGTGAAATCGTAATTGTATTCAAACACTGAGAGTTGTAATCACATATATGAATTCGGTTCTTTAAAAAAATACACAGAGGTAATCATAACTTGTCCCCGAAAACAAAAACGATACAGAGTTTTTATCTGCCTTCCTATTTTGAATCAAATTCACATTCATTGAAGCAGTTGTTCCTGCTTTTACAGTGGAATGATTTGCGGTCATTCTAAGATGAACTGGTTTCCAAAAAGGCAAAACGATTTCCAAAAAGACAAAACGAAACCAGTTTAGAAACCATGGCTTTTACTGCCTTTGTGACCAAAAGGCTGGGGTTTGACCCAGCATTGATCGCATAAGTAGGAGCTTTTGATCTGCTGTAAAATCAATTTTTCTTCATGCTTGTACATTCAGGAGCTCGTCCTTATCCACTGCTTTGGCTTACCTGTCATGCCATGTGTCAGATGATAAACCATTTACAGGATGTGATGTTTTCCTGAGACCTTTTGTTAAAAATTCCTAATTTCTAACATAAAAATTCATAAATTAACCTTAATGCAAACTAACAACTATAACGCTATTAACTAATCAATTTCAATGGATGTAAAGGGGTCTATGGAGGGAAAAGATAGGCAATTGATGATGTTTTTAGAAGAAAAAGAGGGTAATGGAATGGTACCAACAATGGCCCTAGGATGTGAGGTATATGAAGTGTGTTCATGTACTTCTTTTTTCTATGAGATGCATTGTGTTGCATAGATCCCTGTTTGATTTTTGATGTGGGATCTTCTTTTCTTACTTGTTTCATGATTCTTGCTTGATGTGATGCAAAATCATTTGTGGGATGCACTCGTTGTCATGATTCGTCATGTTTTGTTTGAGACCCCTTTGTCATTATGTTGATGGGATACTCATGTGTCGCCATGTATGATTGCATTGAGATCCCTTTTATGCCATGTTGGCAGGATGTTCATTATCATCATGCATGAGTTATGTCATACTGATAGGAGTCCTTTCTTGACTGAGAGTTCTTGTAGCAGAATATCTCTAGGAGCCACTCCTGCGTGAGGGCATTTTTTCTTGTATGGTAGTGACGTCACCTCTTATGTACATCATCAATATTGACAGCACTTAATGCAACGGCCTAAACCATCTTGACACCAGGGCTCGGAGATGTAGTCCCTCGTGGATGAAATCCACTATCAACTTCTTGTGTTTTATGTTGCTGACTATTGTTGTGTTCCTTCTTCTTTACAACATGCATTTATGTTCCTTTATGCTATTTTAATTGCAATTCTAATCACATCATGAAAGTAAAAGATCTTGGTTAAATCTGAGAGTTGAGTAAACTCGGATCAAGTTTCGTATCAGAGAGGTCTTTGCATGGATGTGAGTTGCAAGCGTGAACAATGGAATGTGCAGTGACAGAGGATGAAAAAGCGATGTACGAGACCATGCTAAAAATTTCCCAAAGGGTGTAAATAATGTATGAAACTCTACAAAAAGAGATAGAGGAAACGGAGCAATTGCAACTTCAGTTGCAAGCCATGGAGTAGGCCCTGAAAGAACAGAAGCACAACAACCAAAGTATTCAAATAGATAATGCTGAATTGAAGTTGCTTCTACATGAAGAGAAAGTGGTGAAACATAGTTTGTTACAACAGCTGCAAGCTAAGGACGAGGCCTTGGAAAAGCTGCAGCGTGACCCATGTGAGGTAAAATGTAATTCTCTGAATTCATGTATGTGTCATGATGATGTTTTCACTATCTTTGAAAATCATACCACAGGAATTGGCTCCAAACTGTTGAAGAAAATGGGTTATGAAGGAAAATGCTTGGGCATTAATGGCCAAGGCATTGTCAACCCCATCAAAGGAGAAGAATTACCTCATTAGGCAGGACTTGGGTATGTCAGAAAGGAAGTTGGGGAATGTGACGAGACATCTAGCGAACCACCAACAATGGATGATGAGTAGCCCTCATCAGTTCTTTCCAAATTGACAGAGGAGGTAAAATATGTTGACTTCCTTTCAGTTTCATCTTCACATAGTATGATTTCTATTGGAGATGTAGAAATCCCAATTACAGGGACAAACATGAGGCTCCTTACCAAGACGAGGCATGAGGAGGAAAAAGAACTTGGTGTTAATAACCAACACATATCTCAACCATTGGAGGTTGCGCAGAGACCTCAATTTGCAAGCTTGAGATACACCGAAGGAGAATGCTCGAAGGTATTAGATTCTTCCGAGACATCATCGAAATTGTCAAGGAAAGAGAATGATGAGAACACATCCCCATCATCCCATGGAAGTTTCCATTGCAGGGAAAGAGTTGAGGCAAGCTCTCATTGCCATACTTACACCAGAGATAGCTGGGAAAGGTATAACCACTCTCGACATTTGAATGTTCATTTCAAATATAATCATGTTGTTAAAGATGAATGCAAATCATGGAATAAAAAAACATGTACCTTTTGTGGATTGCATAACCATACATTTTCTAAGTGTTAGAAAAGAATAGCAGCACACCAAAGGAGGAGGCATGAACGACCCTCTCAACAATAGGTAAAGAAACATGTTAATCAGATCTAGAGGAAGAAGATGTATTGCAGTCATTGCAACAAATGTGGCCATCAAAGAGCCACTTGTTAGAGGCTCCATCCAGAGCAACACCTAAAAGACAAAGTGTTGGTGCATGAACCAGGTGAAACAATTGTTCGACAAGAAAACCACCACAGGGGGGTGACTCATTCACATTAATAAGTAAAAATGGTTTCTAGATATGTTAGCTTGTCATGGTCGTTCTTTTGTAAATCATTTGTTGCATTTTAAAATGTAAAAGTGATGATGTGTTTTCCATCACTTGTTAGGAAACAATGATGTCTGGTCTTCTTTTGAGTTGCATGATAAACTGTGAAAGTGATGTCATGTTTCCATCGCTTGTCAAAACAAAATGGTGTTTGGCCTTATTGTTGCGAATCATGTGTTGAAGTGATGATGTATTTTCCATCACTTGTTGGAGCAACAATGATATGTTGGCCTTGTTTTCGTAGCTAGGGTATTGTTTCGATCTTGATGTAAAATTGACCACCGAGTATGTGTTGTAAACTCGTGGCATGTATGGAATGATTGGGTCAATAGTTGGTCATGAAACTCAAGCATGTAATTTGAAAACAAATGTACTAGAGGTTGCAGGTGTCATCTCATCACTTAAGGCTCCGAAGGACAAAGGTGAAGGAGATAGAAGCAAGACCTTTTTAGGACACTTGTGATGTAGACAAGGTACAAAGAAGTTGCAGATTATTTTTCATGCTTTTGGAGGACCAAAAGCTTCTTAGTGGGGAGGATTGATCCAGTTGGCTCCAGGGACACACACAGGACAAAGAGGGCTTATGGAAGCTTGAAAATCAAATTGATCAGAATGCTTTCAAACCAAAACCAGAGCGTAGATCTCATCGTCCTGATAGCAACGGTGCGAATGGTTCGTCAATCTAAGCTCATATGAGGGAGAATGAGCCAGAAAAATATTTGGTCAAAGTTGGGTTGTGGGATAGGTTTAAGTGTCAGACAATTTGACCAACCCTGGGGCATGAGACCTAGCTCCTGAAAGCGGGCAAAATCATTGCCTCTTTAATTTGTCTAATAACCCTTATGCTAGACAAAATTAAAAAAATGGCCTATTATTAATAAAATAAAATATAAATATAAATGAGGTGGCGGGCCACCACCCTCGCCACCCCAAACTACATTAAAAAAATTGATTATTAAAAGGTTGACAGGCCATGACCCCCACCGACCCAACCACACCCAACCACATCGTGTAAAGAGTTGACGAGCTGTGTCCCCCTGTCGAGCAGTAAAAAGGGTCTTTTTCACCTCTATTTACCCTACATTAATTATCAATCCAGGAACGATTTGTTATCTCAAATAGTGTACTCAGTTTGAGACGGTCATTTGTCAGAGTAATGCTAGTAGTATAGTGCTTTAAATACAAGAGTAAACATATGCTTGGAATAAAATCTACTTACAAGAAGAAACTTTAAAACTCAAATCATGCATTCAGAAAGCTACAGCAATTTATCAATCAAGGGTACAGTAATGGTAACTCTTCCCTCTGTAAACTGATGTAATTAAAAAGTAATCAAGGAAAAGATCATCAATCTGGGAACTGGACAACATATGTCAATGTTCACTACAGTCTCAGATCGTTCTGCACACCAAAGCAATGATAATTCAAATGACAGGAAATGGAATAGTGACTAATCTTATTAACATAATTGAACAACAAAATCTTAACCTACAGAAATGAATGAAGCAATAATTGTATCCTACAGGAATTGAGTAACAATCTTTACTTTAGAGATTATTTGAACAGCAAATGGAAATAGGATAGCAAACTAACAGAAATGAAATATAGAACAACAACTTAAATAAAATGTAAATGTATAGCAAACCAGAGCAAATATTACACACAACACTCTAATATTGAAAGGAACAGTAATCTGAGCTTCGATACAACAAGTATGAATCATAGTTATAAAGAAACAGCAATTGTGATCATGATGGAACAACAATCCCAAATGAACAACAATCACGTTTAAGAGTAAACCATAGATAAATACAGTAATGCTGATTTACGAATATACATCACTGTTACTCTGTAATCGAACAAAAATGGCAATCTATAAGGAATAACAATGTTATATCAATTGTTAAAGGAACAACGATGCGATATAAAGTTAGAATGAATAGCATAACATTCCTGTTGCAGAGAATAAAATTACTTAGTCAAGTATAAATGAAATATAACAGAACCGATATGTAAAATAGTAAGGAACATCAGATTACTGAACAGAGCGAATAGAAGGAATCAAACCACACACGAATCGGAAATAATGGTACAGGAGCAAGTGATCCACCAGGGCCAGGCCCTTAGCCTCCAAGGGCACACTGCTTAAGATTACTCCAGAATCAAGGATGGAACAACAATCAAAGTTTATATATTACGCATCAAAACAGAGTTACAGTAATTGCCCTTAGAGAGAGTCGATGATCAAAGTTCCAATTACAATAGTGAATTTCATAAAACAACAATAGTCCGTCCTCCCCCATGCTAGCAATGCTACCCCCTTCTTATAGCAGCCAAGCGGAGATATCAACGATACAGAAAATCGTTAAGGTAGCGATCCCTCAGGATCAAAGGATCCTGAGGGATTCGCCAAACTGTTAGCTCTCAGTTATCCTCTTGTCCTCTTGCACCGATTTGGTATCTCCTTTTCCTTTTCCTGGCTGATACGCTCCAATTTGGATTGCCTCGTTTGAATGTGGTTCCCTGTCAAAGGGACAACAATTAAGTTTGTCTTGTCTTTTCCTTTGGGATGGCAATCTTTTGTTTTCTCCTTTTTCTGCATAGGAAAAGGGTAATTATTAGTTATTTCATGTTGCATACAAATCTTCTAGATTCTATCATAATCTTTCACCATATACTTATTTCATAATGTAAAGAAGTTATGAATTTAAGGAAAAGATGACAAAATGAGTGGTAAGTACATACCTTCTCTAGTGCTCAACACACCCCCTGCTTACCCTTTTTCATGCCCACATGAAGACATTGTAATTAACATGCAAGGCAGTGAGGGAATAAGCTAAAGAAGGGATCTCATGAGGTGGTCTATAACGATGATTGCTAGCTAGGAATTCAAAGAAATGCCTTGTCTGTCCTTCAAGAATTTCATATAAGGCTTGATATCCTGGTGCAGGGTGCCAAATAATTGGACTTTTGAATCTATAGCCTAACCAAGATGGTCCTTCTCTCAAAACAAGGTCGCCATAGAGACTCAGGCAGTCAGCAGCTAGCTTAAAGTTCTCATAATTGAATGGTTCTCAGTTTTGGATGTTTGGATTAGAAGTGTGGTATCAAAACTTGACTGCTACTATGGCAAGGTCTTTGATGGTAAATAAGTATTCTATCCCTTGCCGTACGACTATTGTGTGGATAGGTCCCAATGCTTTGATCACTCCCTGAGTTCTCATTAGGCTCCTATGTTTATTCCATAATTGTCGTGGGTCTCTAGGTTCTCCTCTCACCCATAAGTCTAATCCATTTTCCTGTCTTTGAAAGACGTTATAGGCTTTAAGCCACTTTATTTGATTAACACCAAAAGAAATGAATGCTCGAAGTTGGACATCTCCCACAAAAGGGCTAGGGTTCTGATCTGTTTCTCCGCCTAATACAATATTGTGCAAATAGAATTCACATAACAGTCGCTGAACTTTCTCCCCATAGTGCTTACAACAGTTTATGAAGTCATCAATAGTGTTTATTTCCATAGGGACTCCTACTTTGACAGCTTTAATTTGCAATTGTACATATATTTCCATTAAAAACAAAGCATAGTTCCTAGCAGGTGCTCTATGCGCTAGAACGTCAGTATAAAAAGAGCATAGGGTATCCATTTGTTTGATGACTATATCTAGTCTATAAGTTACCTTTTTTACTCTTTCTTCTTCCTTTCGCCATCCTTCGAAGGCCTGACTTTCAGATAAGTTAATGTCCCTCAGCTGCTGTTGTAATTTCTCATACTTCTCTCAAGAGATAGTCTGCTCTGTAATTTTCTCTATTGCTTGCTGGCCTTGCACTAAATCCTTTCACAGAGTTATCGTCCTCAGGTCACTATCCCACATAGTAGCTGTAAGCGGGAGATTTACTTGAATCTTCTTATTACATCATCTCGTATTTATGGTTCGAATTTCCTTAGAGGACTGCGCCTCTGTCTGAATTTTTGTGCCACAGGCTGAAATGTTATATATTTGTACTTCGACATGGGCAACAACCGGGTGCTGTTCCTTTCAGTTTTGAATGGCTGGCTGGACTTGAGTCTTCTTAATCTTTTTCTTAAGGGGTTTTGTCCAAGTGGTTGTATGATTTACTGCAGAGTTCCCTTTTGTCTTCTTCCCCATTTTCAAAATCCTTATTTGTTGCCGAAGTTGCTTAATCACACTAAGCAATCTCTGTCGTTCCTTTCACAATCTTCTAATTTCTTATGTTTTCCTGGAAGGAACAACTGTTTGTTTACTCTGGCCTAGACATTGTACCTTAAGTGTTGTGGTTTCATCTTGGCCAATTTCCTTATTTCCTCCTTGGGGCACTTCTTCAGTGCTATGTTGATCCAATTGTTCAAGGGTAGAAACCCTAGCTTGCTCTGCTATTACCTGAGAAACTCCTTCCTCTACCTCCTCTTCATCATGAAATTCTTCCGGTGTATTCTAACTAGGAGCAGATTGTTCCTCTTCTCTTGCATCATTCTCTTTCCCGAATACACTCTCATCATAAGCAGAGTGATCCTCTTCTCCTTTATCTTCATCACACAGATCTTCGGACGCACTTTTGTCATGAACAGAGTGCTCCTGTGATCTTTCTTCGATGTGGGGGTTAAGTGGGCTATGAGCTTGGGCATATTTGCCCATATTGGCCAGAATCTGCGCCAACTCATCTTCTTGCAGCGGGTTTTGCAGTGGACTTCCACTGTGTTACTCTGCTTTCTCTTCCTCTTGACCGGATTGTTCAATCTCTTCTTCCGGTTCTTGGTCATTCTCCTCCAATTCTTTTTCGTTCTCCCCACCATCCAATTGTGGGGGTTCTTCGTCTCCAGAAATCGTGTATTTCTACAAATTGACCACTGCCTTCCTGGCGATTCCTCAGCATTCCCCATATTCTTGCCAGTCTAATATATTTCTTCATTTTAAAGGTCTGCTTGATGCACCGGTATCATGTTTCCGTTTTGGGGCTGTCAAGGTCAGTCCTTCATCTATTGTGAAAGTCAGTTCTTCCCAACTGCTCTGTTGTTGGGCAAGGCTATGGTTAGCTATCAGTCGTATTAAGCCATGGTGACTTACTGCCGAATCTAAGTGGAAAGATTTCTTCATGCTTCGGCCAACATCATGTAATAAAGAATTTAAAAACATAGGCAAATTTATAGTGCACTTTTGTTTTAACACAGCTAAAAATTTAAGATGTCGTGGTCTTACTACGTCCTTCCTATCGTCACAAGTAATGTAGCTCTGGATAACTTTTGCCAATTCCACCCATGGCTCTCCCAAGGTTGCTGATAAAACTCCTTTTCCTTTTACAGTGAGTTTTTTCCCTTCATCCTAGAATATTTTCATGGCGTCCCGCAATCTCACCTTTTTCAAAGTCCACACAAATCCCGTGGCTGGCGGTCCTGAAACTTCTGCAATTATGTCGTTAGTGACTGCTATCTATCTCCCTCTCATCATGGAATAATTTTCATGCAGGTTCTGTAAAAACTCAATTGCCATCGTCTCATTGAATTGTTGTATGTGGTTAAGATAAACTAGCCATCCTGCCCTTGCTAGGATCTCTCATGCAGCATCGGAGACCATCAATACATGTGTCTCACTGCGAATTGATCTTCCTCCCATGCTTGGGACACTGTTAAAAAAGAACACAGAGACGACAATGGAACAGTAGGCTATTCAAAATTTTTAGCTCATTGTTAGCAAACATAGAGAAGATGACGGAACAACGAGCTGTTCGAATTTCAAATTTACTACTAATTTTTGCAGAGCAAAACACAGAAATAGCTTTGGAATAGGATGCCATGCATATTGGGAAACAAAATATCATTAAGCTTTGTTATTCCCGAGTCATTAATTCTTCGAATGATAAGCGGACATGTATGCCAGTGAGTTATGGGGATCACCTGGTCACCTTCATCCCCCCTGCAATGTGATAGGCCGACCTCGGCCGTCAAATGAAGGAGCAGCATGCTAAACTGCCATAGTATAGAGTCATTAAGGAACAACGTATATAGAAATGCCATGCTTACAGCAACGAGCAGATTAGCGAAATCGAGGCATAGAATAGAATCACTTAATAAATAAGGAAATGTCCTGATATGATGCGAGAATTGGAGGATAGGACAGCTGTCGTGTACAAAAGGTCCGATGTGGTCATTATCAACTTTTTCCATCATAATTGATTGTAATTGATTTTCATGTTTCAAAGGCTTGGAAGGGTTATATACATTATTTCATTTGAATGATTTATAAAGATATAAGAAGAAGGGTTGTATAATTGCTATTGGTGTATAAGAAATATGACTTCAATACCATCAACAGAGCTCTATTGCCCACAGGTGTCCATAACCTTGATAGAGTTGTTTATTTCACCCTTGGAACCATGATCCTTTGTGTATGCGCAAGCAAGTGCTGTGTAATGTCAGAATGGAGCCCATTATGCTGGCTTAATAACCAGATGAATCATAATGCCATTCACCAGGAAGGAGTGAAAGGTGGGCAGGCTGGCTCGTGATGAGACCTCCTGTTCCAAGGACTCTTTATTTTTTCTGATGTGCCTCTTGGATCATATCCCTAGTGTAGTGGCCATAGTGGGAATGCCACTTCACTTTCTTCCTTATGATCATGGTAGGTTGGCTCTTGATGAGACCCCCTATCCTTCATCTGACAAATCATGTTAGAAATAATATAAACATTTTTCTTTTTCTTCTTTTTTTTCTTTTATATAACACTTTTCCTATTTATATACAAAGGGTGGTTCAACACTCCTTAAGAGAAGGGATGGTCGAAGAAGTCTTAACATCTCAATAGAAAAACAATATGCCCTTATTCTTATTCAATAATAATGATAAAAGAGAATTATGGGGATTTAGAAAGAACCATCATGATAAAAATAATCAATCATATCGGTATTAGTAGAATAATGACAACAAGGTGATCAATAGTTGTGTCCTTTCCTTTTTTCTCTCATCAATTCAAAGCTCTTTCTTCTAATGATAACGATTTTTTATGTAATTTGTTGATTTCAGTATCCTCTAGTTTTTGTATTCATTGCATAGATGTATAGTTGTGCTTCAAAAATGATCTAAATGGTAAAACACACAAAGAAGAAAATGTACTCTAAAAAGATAAAGCAGGTACTGTACACAAAATTGCAAACAAAAGGAAAAATATGCTCGAAACTGCTATGCATTGAGAGGAACAACAGTTGTCTCTTAATTGGAATAGCAAAAAAAACAAGTGCAAGCAAAAAAAATGCAAAAAATTTGTCCCTTCAGAAAGGAACAATAGAAAAATGAAGGTGTTGTTCCTTCCGAAAGGAACGACAGAAAACAAAAGTGTTGTTCCTTTGGAAAGGAACAGCAGAAAATGAAAGTGTTGTTCCTTGGGAAAGGAAAAACAGAAAACGAAAGTGTTGTTCCTTCGGAAAGGAACAACAGAAAATGCAAATGTTGTTCCTCCGAAAAGGAACAACAGAAAATGCATGTGTTGTTCCTTCGGAAAGGAACAACAAAAAACGAAAGTGTTGTTCATTTGGAAAGGAACAGTAAAAATGCAGAAGTGTTGTTCCTTCGGAAAGGAACAAGAGAAAATGAAAGTGTTGTTCCTTCGGAAAGGAATAGCAAAAATGCAGAAGTGTTGTTCCTTCAAAAAGGAACAACGAAACATGAAAGTTTTGTTCCTTCGGAAAGGAACAGCAAAAATACAGAAGTGTTGTTCCTTCGGAAAGGAACAACAAAATGTGAAAGTGTTGTTCCTTTGGAAAGGAACAACAAAATGTAAAAGTGTTGTTCCCTCAGAAAGGAACATCAAAACGATGGAAATGTTGTTCCTTCAAAAAAGAACAACAGAATGAAAAAGTGTTATTCCTTCGAAAAGGAATAACAAAATGGTGGAACTGTGGTTCCTTCAGAAAAGAACAGCAAAATGCAGAAGTGTTGTTCCTTGAAAAAGGAACAGTAGAACGGTGAAAACAATGTTCCTTCCGAAAGGAACAACAAAGTTTAGAAGTGTTGTTCCTTCAAAAAGGAATAACAAAGTGGTGAAAATGCTATTCCATCCAAAAGGAATAGCAAAATACAAAAGTTGCAGAAATGCATAAATATGTACAGAAAGTAATTTATACGAACAAAACAAAAGAATTATGTACAAAATGTAAGAGTAATCAAATCACTTAATGAACCAAAGGGGAGGAAGATTTCTCTTCCTCAACCAGAATCTGCACGTCGAAGTCTTCGCGGAGTTGTTGGTAGAAGGATTCCCGAGTAAGTGGTTTGCGGTTTAATCGAACTTGGTGGCTATTTGCCTTAAAGGTATGTACTGATCTATCAATGGTTGTTAGAGTA
>APFE030995342.1:105848-132404 GCA_000404065.3 Pinus taeda | reverse complement strand
GATGAGAATTTTATACAGAAGCATCCAGAACTACTCAAGCGTTGAGGACAACACTTTTTTGAAGGAGAGGGCATGTTGGGTCCCTATAATACTAGTGATTACCCCATTACTATTGTAGTTGTATCCCTTATTAATATTGTTGTGCCCCTATTGTCCCCATATTGTTATTACTGTGCCCCATAGAATCCCTCTATTGTTTTTTTGTGGCTTTATATTATTATTGTTAGGTCGGTTGGGTTATATTGTGACTCCTTAGACTCCTATATATAGAAAGGAGGTTTTATCATTTGAATCATCCAAGAATTGTTCATTTCTGTAATGTAAAGGAGGTTGCCCCCTCGAAGAGGCTGAATTCTAAGGCGTTGATCTATCTTTTCTTATCTTTTCTTGAGCTAGTTTCATAACAGGGTTGGACTGGGAGTTTCGGTCTTAAGTTAGACTGGTGGTTTTGTTGCAATGTTGGCAGTGTAGGTTGAGGGAGCGGAATGGTTCCTACTAGCTGATTCATCGGTCTTTGCCAGTTTGTCTGCCAGGCTTGACTCTGTGAAGTAGGAGGGGACGATTGTGCTCGATATACATTGTTTTGCCAATATGGAGGGGCATAGGGAAAATTTGGCCAATTAGATTGACTTTCTTGATTCGGCCATGGTGATGATGAAGGAAATGGTTGTTGTGACCAATTTGAGAAGGGAGGTTGATTTTTCCACATTGTATTATATTGTTGAGCATGATATTGTGGAGGCTAAAAAGAAGAAGCTGGATCAGGGAACATACCTGAATGTTGCGGCTGCCATTGACGATGGTGATTAAGTAGGTACATTGGTTCTAGCTCTTCTTCCACTTCCCTGTATACCGCTTTCAAACCAAGAAGTGAGGGACAGCTCTCTATAGAGTGGTCTTTTGTACAAATGGCTCAAACTTGAACCGCATCTAATGGGCACTCTTTGTGTCTCTGTTTCTTTCTACATCTGGGATAGAAGATTACTAGATTATGTTCTGCCTCTGCTTGTTTCTGATTGGCTTGCATAATATCAAGTTGCATTGTCAGAGTCCCCAATATGTCAGTTTTGAAATTTTCTAATAAATTTCCAATTTCCGCGCGAGTTACTGCTTCTCCAGATATCTTGTTGTCCCTTGTAAACCTATCATGTTCTGTTGGTTTTAGCCTTGTGCTTCCTCGTGAGCTCTTGATACATAAATCAATGATGTTAGGAAAACTTTCTTGATAAATGTCTCCTTTTCCCATAATATTCAATGTTTCAATCCATTGTTCCTTCATACCTTTAATTAATGTTGTTTTTAATACATTATCAAGCAAGGGTAATGATGCATAAGGAGATATTTGAAGATTATACTAAAAACGTTCAACATATTCTTCTAGTGTTTCATTAGGTCTAGCTACCATCTAAAATATTTCATCTTTTGACTCTCTAGATCTACAATAATCTTGATATTTCTTCAAGAAAGCATCTTTCATTTGTTCCCAGTTATTTATAACACCTCCACCCAACCCCATAAACCATTGTAAATAAGCTCCTTTTAATGTAGAGGGAAATAGTTTCAGTTTCTGGGGATCAGTGGTATAGTCATATCCTCTACACAACACATCAAATTCAAACAAAAATGCATCTGGGTCTTCCAAAGTTAGGCCATGAAATGTAGGGATATGCTGGAGAGGAATTGCTTTCATAGGTGAATTAGCTATAGTATCCACAATGGGATATTGCAGTGTGGAGGTTTCGGTGTTTGGCTGGTTCTGGGCCATTTGGTCAAATATGTGCCAATAACCTTCTGAAATTTCTAGGAGGGTATTCCTAGGTTGGGTAGACGGAGGGGGGATGGCTTTAACAGGAATGGCCTTAATAGCACTTCCTTTATCAGGGATGATGAGAGTTCCTAATGTCTGGGGGGATTTTGATTCTTGAGGTTCTTCAATTTCGTTATGAATGATTTTTGTAGCACTTCCCTTATCTGAGCTACTTAATGGCTGAATTATTCCAAGAGGAGATTGTGGTTCTTCAGTTTCCCCTATTTCTCCTCTTCCTTCACAGAGGTTGCTAAGGTTCCCTTCTTGCAATGATTTTGGGCTAGAATTCTCAATTTCTTGAAAATATTGCTCCTTGGTTTGACTATGGACCTTAGAAAAGGCTACAGATGGTGACCCTGTGGCGTGAAGGGAACTAGTAGGTTGTCTAGAAGCAACTTTTCTAGGTCCTACTGAAGGCTGAGATTCTTCTTTCTAAAGGATTTTGCTTATAAAGGTCAATCAGCCAAGGGTCACCGACCCCTTAGCTTTATCAGACTTGGGTAGTGGTTTAGGATTCTTTTCAGGCTTTTTCTGCTTAGTCATGCACACAAATCAAATGCTAATTTCTACCCAAAACCAACAACAAATCTGTAGGAAAGTGGGCAGGGGAGCAGGGTTGTTACATGCTCCATACGCAGGTTCTTACCTTCCGTTTTTAAAACCCAATTCTCTCCTAATAGGTACTTACACTACTCTGAAAAAGAAACAAATGGCTACACTCTTCCCCGGCAACGACGGCAAAATGTCAAGTAGTAAAAAGGGTCTTTTTCACCTCTATTTACCCTACATTAATTATCAATCCAAGAACGATTTGTTATCTCAAAGAGTGTACTCAGTTTGAAGCAGTCATTTGTCAGAGTAATGCTAGTAGTATAGTGCTTTAAATACAAGAGTAAATGGATGCTTGGAATAAAATCTACTTACAAGAAGAAACTTTAAAACTCAAATCATGCATTCAGAAAGCTACAGCAATTTATCAGTCAAGGGTACAGTAATGGTAATTCTTCCCTCTGTAAACTGATGCAATTAAAAGAAATCAAGGAAAAGATCATCAATTTGGGAACTGGACAACATATGTCAATATTCACTACAGTCTCAGATCGTTCTGCACACCAAAGCAATGATAATTCAAATAACAGGAAATGGAACAACGACTAATCTTATTAACAAAATTGAACAACAAAACCTTAACCTACAGAAATGAATGAAGCAATAATTGTATCCTACAAGAATTGAGTAAAAATCTTTACTTTAGAGATGATTTGAATGGCAAATGGAAATAGGATAGCAAACTAACAGAAATGAAATATAGAACAACAACTTAAATAAAATGTAAATGTACAACAAACCAGAGCAAATATTACACACGACACACCAATATTGAAAGGAACAATAATCTGAGCTTCGATACAACAAGTATGAATCACAGTTATAAAGAAACAGCAATTGTGATCATGATGGAACAGCAACCCCAAATGAATAGCAATCACGTTTAAGAGTAAACCATAGATAAATACAATAATACCAATTTATGAATATACAACACTGTTACTCTGTAATCAAACAGCAATGGCAATCTGTAAGGAACAACAATGTTATATCAATTGTTAAAGGAACAACAATGCGATATAAAGTTAGAATGAATAGCATAACATTCCTATTGCAGAGAATAACATTACATAGTCAAGTATAAATGAAATATAACAGAAACGATATGTAAAATAGTAAGGAACATTAGATTACTAAACAGAGTGAATAGAAGGAATCAAACCACACACGAATGGGAAATAATGGTAGAGGAGCAAGTGATCCACCAGGACCGGGACCTCAGCCTCTAGGGACACACTACTTAAGATTACTCCAGAATAAAGGATGGAATAGCAACCAAAGTTTGTATATTACACATCAAAACAGAGTTACAGTAATCGCTCTTAGAGAGAGTCGATGATCAAAGTTCCAATTACAATAGTGAATTTCATAAAACAACAATAGTTCGTCCTCTCCCGTGCTAGCAATGCTGCCCCCTTCTTATAGCAGCCAAGCGGAGATATCAACGATACAAAAAATCATTAAGGTAGCGATCCCTCAAGATCAAAGGATCCTAAGGGATTCACCAAACTATTAGCTCTCAGTTATCCTCTTGTCCTCTTGTGCAGATTTGGTATCTCCTTTTCCTTTTCTTGGCTGATACGCTCCAATTTGGATTGCCTCGTTTGAATGTGGTTCCCTGTCAAAGGGACAACAGTTAACTTTGTCTTGTCTTTTCCTTTGGGATGGCAATCTTCCGTTTCCTCCTTTTTCTACATAGGAAAAGGCTAATTATTAGTTATTTCACGTTGCATACAAATATTCTAGATTCTATCATAATCTTTCACCATATACTTATTTCATAATGTAAAGAAATTATGAATTTAAGGAAAAGATAACAAAATGAGTGGTAATTACGTACCTTCTCTAGTGCTCAACACCCCCGTCGGTCCAACCAAACCCACCGCACATGTTAAACCATATTAAATGGGGTAGGTGAGCCACCTCTGATGGACCCAGTCCACACCCCAACACACCCAGCCTTCATACATAAATGCCATTGCATTGAAATGAGGTCAATGGGAGTTGAACGCATGGCCAGCGGGAGGGTCGGTCCCGCCCACACGGTGGCCCCATGGTACAAAAAACCAAACAAATGCCCACCAAAAATTAACGCGCCACCATTAAAATGCAACAACCCAATTTAAATGCTGCGGAGGATTAAGGGGCAGGCCGCCCAATGCGGACCCGACCCCCCTAAATATATAATGCAGTTTTTAAAAAACGAACAATGTGTAAATATGGAGGGGTCGGGGTTTGACCACCCGACCTCCTCATTACAAATTGAGAATTTTACCATTGGGCCACTAGCCATTTCATTGTAAATTCCACCCACCAAAATTTATATAAACCCATCTTTTTGTCAGTGCCCTCAAGCATGGAGGAACCAGGATCGCGCACGAAAATCGAGGCATTACTTTTTTAATTAATTTTTGCAGGTAGAACCATGATCCTAAAAAGGATAGGGGGAACCATGATTGAGCAAAATTCTCAAGAGGGTGAAATTTTTGCAGTGTCCAAATTGGACAAATTTTATGTCGATCTTGCACCTATCAACGACACGAACCTGATGCTGCAGTCAGTTTCCTGATCTGAGAAGCAGATTTTCAGAGTGCCTAAAGGAGGGAATCTTTGAGGAATCTAAGGGGAATCTAAAAGATTCCTTAAGACCCAGATTTCCACTTTCTTAGAATTCAGAAATTTGACAGTCAATTTTACACTATTCGATGCCACAAATATGATGGTGCATTCAGATTTTCCATTTGATGATTTCACTTTTCAGCCACTTTTCCAATGTGGAGTGCAGGTCAACATTCACTGTGCAAGCAGTCATTCCATGAGATTCGACGCCACGAGATTGATGGTATGGCCAACTTCAGCAGTTTGACATCCTTTTCTTCAGATGGCCCCAGGATGTGAGGTATATGCAGTGTGTTCATGTACTTATTTTTGCTACGATATGCATTGTGCTACATAGATCCCTATTTGAAGTTTAATGTGGGATCTTGTTTTCTTACTTGTTTCATGATTCCTGCTTGATGTGATGCAGAATCATTGTGGGATGTACTTGTTGCAATGATTCGTCATGTTTTGTTTGAGATCCCTTTGTCGTTATGTTAATGGGATACTCATGTGTCGCCATGTATGATTGCATTGAGATCCCTTTTATACCATGTTGTTGGGATGTTCATTATCATCATGCGTGAGTTTATGTCATACTGATAGGAGTCCTTTTTTGACTGAGAGTTCCTGTAGTGGAATATCTCTTGGATCCACTCCTACGTGAGGGAATTTTTCCTTATATGATAGTGACATCACCTATTATGTACATCATCACTATTGACAACACTTAATGCAGCGGCCTACACCATCTTGACACCAAGGCAGGGAGACGTAGTCCCTCCTGGATGAAATCTGTTATCAACATCTTATGTTTTATGTTGTTGACTGTTGTTGTGTTCCTTCTTCTTTATAGCATGCATTTATGTTCCTTTATGCTATTTTAATTGCAATTCTAATCACATCATGAAAGTAAAATATCTTGGTTAAATCCAGGAGTTGTGTCAACTCAGATCATTTCCCCCCCTACGAGATACAAGGTGAGAAGGTGGTGAAAAATCAACTGCAACATTGTTCAAAACTCTAGAACAAGTTCTGAAATATGACTGAAATATCTTCTTGGTTGTTGAGGCCCACTGCCAAAAAGCGATCCATCCAAGATGAATCTTTGTTCTTGCAGGAGGCTTGTTTCTAAAGCGTCTGTTTGAAGAATGAGTGGTTTTATGATAGTGCTCGCATGGATGAAGATAAAAATAGTGATATTTCATATGGCCAACTCAGTCACAATGTTGGCATATAACAATCTATTATGGTTGTTGTGGAAGAGGACCAGAATCTAGAACTAAAGATGAACTGTCATAAAGAGATCCAGCATTCTGAAAGTGGATGGGATTTGAGTAATTTGGAATACGAAAGGACACATACTTATCATATCCAAGACAATTTTTGTGCCTGTTGATGACAAGCTCTTCCCAAGGTCTGATGATTGGCTTGGGAAGTGCACGCTAAATTTTTGCTTTTATATGCAAATTTGTTTCTTCATTGGGCACTAAATTTGAATCAACTTCAAAATTATTGACTTGTCATTGATGGGAGTTTGCCTCAATGTTCTGAACATAAACAGGATAAGCATTATTTATTTTATGTTGTAACTCATCTTGCTGAAGTTGAGACTCCAACTACAAAAATTCAATCTTTTCCTATGTGTGTTGTAGACATGTTTGCATGTCAGTGAGAGTTTCTTTGCTTATTTGGACTATGTTATGATCAATAGACACCATTAGTGTGCTTAATAGCTCTAAAACTCATTGAGTCTGACCATTGTCAAACTCAACAAATGAAAAGGGAAAAATACCCACTTATTCTCTCAGCACATTAAAAATAAGAGAAGACTCCAGGTACCAAAAAGGTTATGAAAGGTCTTAATAAGTGCTAGTAAAAGGCCTTGGTGTCAAATAGAAAATAACACCAACAGAGAGATTTCAGCTATATAGCACAAGGCTAAAAGGCATAAGTATATTTCAAATCAAAATTTTGTTGTTAAATTGAACTTACAACGGGGGCATTAAATTATCATAGGAGATACCACCTCACACCCTTCGTATTTATTTTGTACCGTTTATTTCCTTACAAATCCCTCACTTTTCGTTGCCCTGTGCTACCATTACCTTCGATCAGCTAGTTCTTCCGAGACTTGGAGTTCATTGATCCACCAGAAATGAACAAAAGAGGCATGAACCCGGATCAAAGGCTATGAAGATCACATCTCTTCTTGTCGTGAAATATAACCCTAATCCTACTTCTATATCGAAAGACTTGCTGCTGAACAACGCCTCAAATTTAAGCCAATTTGGTTTTTTTCAATAGTCTAGTGCCAAGGAATGCATCATGTTTGTCATCTGCACGTCAGGTTCACCATACCTAAGAGATCAACCCTGGGCAGCGTCAATTTGTATAGCAAGATGAGTACATGGTGTACTGTTATAATAAAAATGGCTTGTTTGGGGTGGCATTCATGGATAACCACTATCCCATGTGCAATGCTTTTCTTTTTATCAATAAGGCATTGGATGAATACCAACTGAAATTTGGTAATTCCTGGAGGATCGTTCGTGCTGAAACTGATTCAAATCAAACATCATTTGTTCTAATTGGATACGAATGAATTCATATGTTTCACTGTAAATATTTTGCATGAAAACTTGCCGATATTTGATCCAAAAACTTTGCATGTGCTAAAAAATTTACCATTGCAAAAAACAACAACTTGAAAAAGTTATGATTTTGTAATATATTCAAGGACCATTGTCACCACGACTAACTACATTCTTTAAAGCCCGAAATCATATAATGGATACAATATATACTCGACAGAATTCAACGAATTCAATAAAGGTGTCGCCATGTCCAATGGTCAGCTCTTCTTCCTTTTCCTTCTAAGACATTCACAGGTTAATATTTATGTGCAGTTCAAAAGCAAAGGAGGATTGTTTCTGTTATCATGTTTTTAGGTTGGGTTTCCTAAGTCGCACAAGGAGCTTCTTGAGAAGGTGATGAAAGCAATGTGGCTTTTTTTGTATGACTTCAGACTTCAACCTTCGTCTGATGTATGGAATATACAAGGTTGTAGGTCCGCAACAGCATGGCAGCCAAGGGTGCAAGTGTAAAGGTGGATATAAATTTTAACCTAATGCATTCAAGACTTTGAAGAATCCTTTTACAACTCAGGTACACTTCTGTATTCAGAAGGAATGCTTGCCATTTTCAGAGGAAAAATTCAAGGCTGTGATTAAAGATAATTACTATGGGAAAGGTAGCGGAAGGAAAGAGCCTCGGTGGCGCTAATAGAAGATTATGTGTGCCTAGTGCAAGAGTAGGGAACGTTAGATGTGCAGTGCAATAAACACTTTTTTTCTTTTTTGAAAGTTGTGGTTGAAGTGATTGACAGAGCGACATACCAATGAATTTATAGTGAATAAGGGCGTTAGGTAGCTCTGAAAATTAAGTAAATGAAATGACTTGGATTTTTTCACAAGATAGATAGATAGGCTTAGATGGCAAAGCCTTAAATTTGATGAGACCACCAATCAATTCCAAACCAAACTCAGATTGGAACAGCTATGAACCATATGATATAATGAGCATAAAGTGACATGAACCAATGCTCACAATAATCTCAACACATATATAAATATGACCCTCATATAAAACAAAATTTAATGCAAGAGTAACACACAACGAATCAACGCCAATACAACTTCACATATAAACCTTGAACTTCAATTAACACACAAAAAAAGAACGTATATACTTAGTGGGGAAGAGAGCCAAATTTAGGTCTTGTGTTCTAACAGGTGTAGATTTTAGAGAGTCCAGATAACACCTAGGTCTAGAGACAAACACACAGCGAGTGACCACAAAAAATAGTGGCTCAAATTGGAGCATGGTAGGAATTCACCTGCTTGATACCATGCTAAGCATGCATGGAGAAGATAGCCAAATAGGATAAATGTGAATGCTTTATTATTCACAAGATGTAAATTTATAATACATTGGTGTCACTATTGGATTCATATTCCAATGTCTCTTGGACTCCTTTGACTGTTTATCTTCCACATCATAGCCCTTAGAGGATTAAGTGTCTAACTTTTTTGTTGTCTTCCAATTTGAACTCTTTTTAACATTGTTTTGATGGAAAGGTAGAATAGAAAGATGAGTGGAAGAGAGCACATAAGGGGAAATTTGAGTTCAAAATGGGCCTCCTAATATAATTATAAAATAATAGTGGAAATAATAAAATAATATTAGATTAAATCATCAAATTTTAGAGGGAAAAAGGAAAACACTAATTTTTCAACTTATCTCCCTATGGGTTTACTCAAATTTCGAGCAGGACACTTTTTCGATGAAAAATTTGATTCCTCATCCAAGGAGTACCCATGTTGCATGCTTTCAATGGACCCTGCTACACGAAAAATGAGAAATACTGAAAATGTGATTGCAATCATGTTTTTTCATGTAGCAAGGTGCATAAAGTATGCAACATGGGTACTCCTTGGATGAGGGATTAAATTTTTTATTCAACGAGTACTCTTGCTCGAAATTTGAGTAAAACATTAGCGAGATAAGTTGAAAATACAAGTTGAAAAAGTAATGTATTATTTTTTTTTTTTTAATCTTTTTACTTTTTTACCCCAAAAATGGTGAATCATCCCCCATGGTTGACATCATCATCTTGAATCCTATTGGTTCTTATAAGGTTTATTTTTGTTGTACATTTTCTTAGGAGGCCCGTTGTAGACCTCAAAAGTTCTCTAATGCTCAGAGTGATCGAAGAAGTTGTTCCTATAACAAAGTTGGACATATTTATGATAGTTCTAATCATTGCATTTCTAATTTGGACATGTTTATAAGTAGCTGGCATGTTCTTGATTAAATTCTTACCATGGGTTAGCTTATCTAAGACAACTAGGATAGAGGAATGTTTCATATGACAATATTTGAGTTTGTTATTTCAGTTGTTATGAATGACATGAATGCTTCTAAATCTTATTGATAAATGGTAATTTGAATCATTTAGTTGTATGGTCTCTTTGCACATACATAATGTGTATTTTTCATTTCCCTAGTATATTGTACCCAAATTTCATAAATTTTCCTTATCTGTTCCCGCTACCCCCTACATTCATATATTTTCTTGTATCCATTTCATTGTAGCTTAGCTCAATGAGAATCTAAAAAGGATGAAATACCATCTAATGGTGTTGTTATATGTGTGGATGAGGAACCAATTCCCTGCTGATATTCCTCTAGTTATTGTTGTCGAAGAGGAGCCTATGCTTGAGAGTGTTGATTACTTGGAGACATGTTGACTAAGGACCTTAGCGATGTTGATGATGATCAGGATGCAATAAACCTAGCAGACTTTCTTTGGGGACTCAACAATGTTATTTTTTCTATTTTATTTTGGAAATGTTATTAAGGAATTTTTGAATGCAGTATATACTTGGTTTAACACTTGAGAGCTTAAGTTATTAATGAAACATTGAGAATAATTAATTTTACTATTTTTCTAATAAGTGTATGAATTTTCAATATTGAATGGGAGTTTTTGTTCAATGTTAAACATTACAAAAACATTTTTCATGATTTTTTTTGTCAAACTTTATATTCTTCCACATGAAAATGAGATAGAAATGTCATCTCATGAAAAGGAGAATCACATCATTGAATTTTTGTGCTAATTATGGTTACCAATTAAAGTAAAATAGGAGCATGGTTTTATATTTCTAGTTAAAATAAATTAATTTGTGATTGTTCACCTCCCTTTAACCATTTTTTTGGTAATTATTTCTAATTATTCAATCACTGGGAAGCTGAAGCACATTCCTCTTGGAGAGGGACACCTGGTGATCATTTATCCTTCATATAAAAGAACTCATGCAATAGGAAGAAGCAAGGCACAAAAACCATTTTTAATGTTTTATTTGTAGTGAGAGCAAGAGGAGTTCTTAAATCCATGATATCCATAATTTTGCAATTCAAATTCATAAACCAGAGGTTTGAAACAACATTTTTACATAGCTGAGGAAGTATGATCAGCATTAAATCAAGATTTGATCTATTTCCATCACTTGTTGGTTGAATATCCTAAGGGAGATAACTGGGATTTGATGCATTACCAATGAGTTTTTGCTGTGTGTTTTCCTGGATAGACTCAACAACTTGATTCCCTTAATTTCCAGTACAGATATCTTGGCCAATTAAGCACTGGAATCCTAGACGGGGTGTGGATAGTCTGAGTGGTTGGAGAGAAGAGAATGAGTCTCATCCCTTGGTTTGTGTAGGTTGAGGGGGATAGATACTATGGATAAGGAAGTGTGTGGTTGTATGTGACATTTTTCCTAATACCTAGCTATGTTTGAGATGCCTTCATTGGGTAAGAGCCTTATGTAGACCTAAGAGAGAGAGTACCACTTCTTATGGATCCTTGGCCTTAGCTTGGGGATGACTATAATATTGAGATATGCATGAGAATAACATGTCTATGACTGGATAGAATGTTTCCCTATTGCAGCATGTTGGTTACAATGAGATAAGCGTGTATTTTTATGCTTACAAATGTGTTTATGGTGCCTTAAATGGTTGTATGCTTAACTCCATGTTATGATCATGATGGATGTATCATTATATTGTCTATGGGTATAATGATTCTTGCCATATATCTATGTGTGAAATCATGCTTAACTTAGATCGATTTGAGCTTGATTGTATGGTTGTAATGGACATCTTATAGCATGGATGAATTGTGTTATGTTTCTTGTATAAACATGTTTACTTTTAATGTATATATACAACACATGTTGCTAAGAGGCATTAGTGATTACAGTATAATATGGGGTAGGATTACAGAGTTAAAAAATCTTTGTATTTTTGACTGCATTCTATTTTTGGGTAATGTGTTACAACTAAGGGAGTTTTCTATTAGGATTGGTAATCAAAGCGTCAAAACATTAGCTACAACATATCAATTATAGCAAACTATTTAGTGTTCATCTCAGAAAATCTAAAGAAAATTGGAAAACTCTAGCAAAGAATGTTGTAGTTAAAGCTAATTGTAAATACATGACAAGGAAATCAACTGGAGAAGCCTCTTCCTTAAGCATGAATGTTAATAATAGATAATTCATTGATACATGCTCAACTGTAAGGTCCCCTGAAATCCCTGGCACGAAACAGATTAGAGGTTATACAAAACTAGAATCTACAAAACCCAAGAAGGAGATTACACAAAGGTAAAACCATTTAGAAACAAAGAATTTAACATCAAAGTAAATTAAAAAGAGAAAAAAAAAGTATTCTACATGATTTCTAGGTCCCTGAACTCAAATAGACCATGTATAGGTGGAAATTTTGCAAGTATAGTGTAACTTATGCTCTGAAATGTAACCAGAATAGTTGTATATTTAATGCTAGTGCAATTTTTATTGTCATTTTAATAACAATGTAGATTTTTAAAGTTGGAGTAGCTCATTCATGAGTTAAGGTTTCATGATGAGGTAGTGTTTTGTTATGTGTGTGGATGAGAGAGTTAATCATGGATATGCATGATCTTGGTTTTCATTGATGATGATATTGCAAATAGGAGGTTTCTCTTATTCTTAGTGATGGTTGGTGTTCTCATACATGGATTGATGATATATCAAATGATAACACACTTTCCTCTTTGTGTTCCTCCATAGTTGATGACAAGCTTTATTGCATGTGTTGGCTTCAAGAGAGTGCCCTAGTTGATTAGGGTTAGATGATGATTGTTTTGGCACTTTTATTGATGACATATAGCATATAATTGAGCACTTTGCATGATTTCACCACCTTCTCACTGATTTCTTGTTGATTCCAGGTTGATCTAGCATAATAAGACCCTAACTTAAAATCCTTCATTCTCCAACATCCTTGTGTAGTTTGTAATGTGCCATATATGGATGGAAAGAGGATTCAAATAGATTTATAGAAATGTATAACACCTTCCTAGACTCTTTAGGGCGTTAGAGAATTACAACAGTCTTTCCCAACATCTGATCCCATCTAAAATGTTATTTCAACAATTCTGGTACCCAAATTTTGGAGGGGTCATTCTCTAATGCCCTCACTTAGATTGTAGAATGTAATACATAGTTGGAAAGTTGACTCAGAGATATTTCTAGTGGTACAGAGCAATCCCCTAGATTCCCAAGGGAATTAGATATCTCTACACTTCTTATGGTCTTATGTTTTAGCTGACTCTGGTCACCAAGATGTTTCTTGTTAATGGTTTGAGGGTAATTTTCTTGTATTCTTGGTGACACAAGTGTGTGAGTTTTATTTATGGATATATACGTGATGTACAATTGATTCCTGTACTTACCTTGGGATTCATAGTTTCTACATACTTAGAGGCAGTTGTACACATGGAATTATGATGTTCATTCACATCCCACATGTGTGGTTTCTTAGGGTACATTGTACACTTGGAATTTGTCTAATGATGACACATCATCATTGATCTTCATTAACACATATTTGGAGGCTCTTTGGTGAATTTATATCCACTTGTCATCTTGCTTTGGAGAATTTGGTATCTACGATAAATACTAATTCCCTAGATAAGTAGCCATATCTAGAACAACAATTTAAAGTGTTTTAATCTTTTCCTATAAGCAATAGATAAGATGAGAAGATGAGAAGACCTAGTTATAGTTCCGCTTTCCTCTTGTCTCCCTTGTATCGATCATGTCGCTCCTTCTCGTACTTAATACGCTTGAGAAGTACCTCTAAACACAATAGAAAACAAAGAATCGATCAAAGCAAAATATCTATTGAATATAAGTTAAAGGAATCAGATACAGTTCACAAATATAAGCATTATAAAACAATACAAACATGTGGGAGAAAGGTTCAAACACTTTATTGAATAGAAGAAGGAATTACAACCATTGGTGTCTGATTCAAAGTCATTCCTCCAGCTTGGATCCCATCCACATCACATCAAAAGCATGACAAACTTGTAGCATTACAATACTTGCTTCAAAGCCAAATCTCATAGCAACATTATCTCCTTACAATTCAACATAATCCATCCCCTCATCACTTAGATGAGTGGTCAATTTATAGGAAGATGAAGGAGGTTTTGTCATAAATGGTGGCATTGAGTGGCCTTCCATACTTAGAATTAGTTCCATGGAGGAAGGGATGAGAGGATAGGATGCACCTTAACTCATTCCTCATCCATTTTCGAGCTCATAGCAGTTGATAAGTGATGGAACCTTCTAGATGACTCCAAAAGATAAGAATATTCCCCAAACCCTATGTGAATTTTTCTCAATCTCGCCCAACGCAGGTGAAAGGAAGCCTAAGTTCTTTGCAGAGCACCTTGGCATGGACTTGACTGCTCTGACACGCACCCTTACATGGGCCTACCTGTGCTGGTCCCTCTAGAGGCTATTTCTGGATGTCTTCAAGTCATGAAACTGTCTAGGAAGGAGGCATTCAAAGGGGTGACTTGTTTAGGGCATGTAGAAACTGAAATTAGGGTTTGATGAGCCCTAAAACACTAATCTAGATGATGGGAGTGATGTGTCCAAATGGATATGTAACAATTGCCCCCTAAAGCATGAAGTCGGAAAAATGCCAATGTCGAATGAAATGCTTTATGATGTGATGAGGAGGTATTGAAGTGGAAGGTGACCTGCATCAATTACAGTACATATATCATGATATTTGATTTTACATGAATTTCTTAGGGAAGGCATACCCGTGCTCAGCTTATAAACTTTCATTAAATGTACATTAACAGTCATCTATAGATATAGACCCATGATTGGAATGACTATCAATATAAAGCCATTGTAAATGTGATTTAGTACCCCTGAAATCACAACCCAAATGGATGAAACTAGATCTGGGGTGTTCTATCTCATTCAATTGTTCACTCAAGTACGAGCCTAACCATGTGAATATGTGATCTGAAGTCGAACATGGGAAGACACCATCTGATTACTAGCCAATGATGTAAGATGTTAACAGATGCGAGAGAAATCATTGATAATGATAATGATCCTCAAAGTACTACAGTACATTCTGCATGGTGTGAATGGATGATTTGATGTCGAACACCATACAAAGTCTTTCGATCAAAGGCCATTGATGTTAACCTATCACCCTAACTGAGAAACCTACCATTGATGTATGCAAGCCTCAAGGTACTGGAATGGTGTTTCTAAGTCAACTTCTTGGATAATGTGTTGATGTCGACAAAAAGCGACTCGTCGCAGGAGGGCCTTGTTGTATCCCACATCAATGACACGAAATGAGTGTAGTGATTTTGGAGATAGAATTTGACTGAAGACACAAGGTTCAGGAATGGCGGTCATGAAAATGAAGGTTTACGAGTATTGCAAAGAATGAATTTTGACTGAATGACTTCTCTTGAACATGTCGGTGACACTGAAATTAATTGGTAGCATTGACCCAAAACAAAGTGATGTATGGTATGATAGACCAATGGTGTGATAACCATCAAGCTAATAACCCAACCCAAATAGTCATGGTAATGGAGCGAAAGTGTCATGTTCAAGAGCGACCTGCTACCATAAAGTGGTTTTCCCCTTTTCCGCTTTTCCCCAGTCATTGCTGACCAATACCTCTTTATTTTTATCAAGCTTGAGGAGGATAACACATGCTTGTTGTATAATTCCACCCTTTGGGTAAATCAATCACTATGTGATGTTTTAACGAGTTTAACGACAAAGATAACTCGATGCTTTTCATGTTTAGAGAGTTTGAAAAGGGACAAAAAGAAAAGTCCACAAGTTCTTTTTCGTAAATTAATCTCTCAAGCCCGAAAAAGCGTAAAATAATACAAGAGAGATATCGTTTCTAATATGTTAATGAGATAGAAAGGACAAGTGCTCAACAATATTTTCATGTTTAGAGAGTCTAAAAAGAGATTAAAGAGGAATACAAGGGGGTTCCTTTTTCGTTTTAACAGAGCTCGAAAAAGAGATAAAAATGTGCTCTGTGGTCAAAGGTACAATTTACAATCGAGCACATCGAATTCTGTAAGTCAGTTGCAAAACCTACCCAAAACACCACCAAATGGATTAAAAATACCTGTTTCATAGGTAGAAATAGGAAAATACTAATGTTTACTCAATTAATGAACATGAAATAAACACAAAACAAGTTTTTACCATAACATTTTTACCATTTGGAACTTACCATTTAGTTTTGTGCTCTGAGCTAGTTTTTTACCTCGAACTTCACCAGCTGATTGCGAGAGATTATGCGGACCATTTCCCGAGCCATCCAGACTAGGTAGAAGCTAAACCTCTCTTCTTTCTTTTAAATTCCTTATTTTGTCATTTCATGCAAGTTTTAGGGTTTTTTGGGGCCCCTAGGGTTTCATTTTTTCGCTCTGGGATCAGCGTAGGCTTTCATATCAAAAAATATGCTAAAGAGCACCTAGATAGAACGCTGCATGCTTTGCATCACACTGTCTCTGTGCCTAGGCTACACTGGGTGAGTTTCCCAAGTTTGATTTAATTGTTTGCTTCAAAATTTGTCTCGTTTTTTGCATGGAAAGGATCCTAATTAAACTTATGATTTTGTTTCAGGATTTCATCAGATCAGAATGTCGATTACATGGTGAGAAATAGAGCACAAAGAAAAATACATGGTTTCCCTAAACAATCTGAGTACAGTTGAGGCCCTCAAAAACTGTGGGTTACTCAAATACTTCAAGTTGTCCGAAATTAGGCAACAAATAGAACTAATACAGTTCTTTGTTCATGCATCAGATCCGATAGATCAGAATTTTCACAGTAGGGATAAGATGGTCCCTATTACCATTGATGATATTTACTTTCTTACCAGACCATTTATCAAGCTTGAGGAGGATAACACATGCTTGTTGTATCATTCCACCCTTTGGGTGAATCCATCACTATGTGATGTTTTAACGAGTTTAACGACAAAGATAAATCGATGCTTTTCATGTTTAGAGAGTTTGAAAAGGGACAAAAAGAAAAGTCCACAAGTTCTTTTTCGTAAATTAATCTCTCAAGCCCGAAAAAGCGTAAAATAATACAAGAGAGATATCGTTTCCAATCTGTTAACAAGCTAGAAAGGACAAGTGCTCGACAATATTTTCATGTTTAGAGAGTCTGAAAAGAGCTTAAAGAGGAATCCAAGGGGGTTCCTTTTTCTTTTTTAACAGAGCTCAAAAAAGAGATAAAAGTGTGCTCTGTGGTCAAAGGTACAATTTACAATCGAGCACATCAAATTCTGTAATTTAGTTGCACAACCTGCCCAGAACACCACCAAATGGATTAAAAATACCTATTTCATAGGCAGAAATAGGCAAATACTAATGTTTACTCAATTAAAGAACATGAAATAAACACAAAACAAGTTTTTACCATGACATTTTTACCATTTGGAACTTACCATTTAGTTTTGTGCTCTAAGCTAGTTTTTTACCTCGAACTTCACCAGCTGATTGCGAGAGATTATGCAGACCATTTCCTGAGCCATCCAGACCAAGTAGAAGCTAAACCTCTCTTCTTTCTTTTCAATTCATTCTTTTGTCATTTCATGCAAGCTTTAGAATTTTTTTGGGCCCCTGGGGTTTCATTTTTTTCTCTGGGATCAGCGTAGGCTTTGACATCGAAAACTACGCTGAAGAGCACCTAGATAGAAGGTTGCATGCTTTGCAACACACTGTCTCTGTGACTAGGCTGCACTGTGCAAGTTTCCCAAGTTTGATTTAACTGTTTGCTCCAAAATTTGTCTCGTTTTTTGCATGGAAAGGATCCTAATTAATCTTATGACTGTGTTTCAGGCTTTCATTAGATCAGAATGTCGATTACATGGTGAGAAACAGAGCACAAAGAAAAATACATGGTTGCCCTAAACAATCCGGGTACAGTTGAAGCCCTCAAAAACTGTGGGTTACTCAAATACTTCAAGTTGTCCGAAATGAGGCAACAAATAGAACTACCGCAGTTCCTTGTTCATGCATGGGATCCGACAGATCAGAATTTTCACAGTAGGGACAAGATGGTCCCTATTACCATTGATGATATTTTTTTAATTTCTTACTGGACTGTCGAGGCAAGGTGCCCCCATCTCACGGTGAATCGGTGAGAGATTATATTAGACAGTTTTGTCGGCCAGGTACACAAACTAGCAAGGATGGGAAAATAAACATCAGGGATGTGGGTGATTTACCTTTGAGAATGATCCTCTTCACGATCGCAAAATTGACTGGCAGTGTGACACTACATCTAGCGAATAGATCTTATATGCAGTATGCACTGGAGTGTCTAGAGCCAAAAGTTTTCAACTGGTGCGAGGCTGTCCTTTCTTCACTGAAAGAACAAAAGATGAAGAATTTCTCCTATGGTTCGATCTTAATTGCTTTTACCTAAGAGAGAATCCCATTGATGCAACCACAACATGTATCACTGAGTGTCACTGGTCCTATAGATCCACGTATGCAAAGGTGGGTCGAATTGATGGTTCAACATGCAGGTCAGTCAACAATCATTTTTTCCACTGCATTATTATGTTGGCTCGAGCGAGGAGAATCCATACTCAAGGTGTTGGAAATAATACTGAGAGGGGGGGTGAATCAGTATTATCACATTAATAAAACTTTTTCATCTCCATAATCAGATTCATATATGCTACTTCCACAACTTCTTATGATTAAGTTAATTGATCTTCAATGAGTGCATTAGAACATTATCAACCATATTATCAGTTAACAGATGTAGTAACATAGAATAGATCAGCACACATAAGGCACACACATGAACACCATGATATAAGGTGGAAACCCAATGCGGGAGAAAACCACCTGCTGCAAGTCATCTCAATCTTCTTCTTAATAAGAAAATCCTTTTACAATATTTGTACTGGTGCAGCCTTATACCAGTACGGGAGCTACAACCCCCTTTGCTCTTGTACTATCCAATCCATTTACTAGTACGCAGGCTACTACCTGCTACAATGCTCTAAAGATTTCCTTTAGCTCTTGTACTAGCTTAGATACTAGTACGTAGGTGCTAACCTACAATCTTCTTTCCTCCAGGTACCACGTTTCATCAATTTTCATACTGGATACACTGAAGCACAACACATAATCTGAAAGGGCCACATTTCATCCAATTTTCATACTGGACCCAACAACAACATTGAAGCTTATAAACAATCTTCTGAATCACCCAATCACTAGATCAATACATATACAAGTGAGTCGTCAACCAGATCTAGTCAATCAGATCACATAACAGATGAGCTATTAAGAACCTGATCCATTCATCCATCAATATTTAATCAATCACTTCTCAGACTGTTGTTACCAGAACATGATATCAGACATCAGACATTACTTCAAAACCTAGATCACAGCAATGATAAACTTGTACAGCTAAATAGATCTCAAGAGAGGTACACAGCTTCACCCATATAACAGCTGCGTACAAGTACGCACTGTATCCAACTGCATCCCTGCGTACGTGCGCACTATGTCTCACAGTCTTCCTGCATATGTGCGCTCTCTGTCCAATGAACTTCCTGCGCCCCTCCGCATCTGCAGCGCTTCTGATCCTGCGTATTTGCGCACCTGCAACGCTTCTGTGCCTGCGTATCTCCGCACTTTTCTTTCACTGGACCTGCGTACCTCCGGGTATAGATAATTTCGAGACTTCAAGAACAACCCAGATAGTCAGATCTACAGATCTGAACATGCGCTGAAAAGATCTCAATTCATCAGTAGATTCGCCTTATTTAGATCTAGACATCTCTCATAACCCATCACTAGAACTTCAGATCTAGCTTCTTAAGATATTCTACCCAAAAACTTGCTCTAGCCAAATGATCTCCTTTGCTTTATATAGGCAAGCTCTTCCTTAAATCAAGGATCATGGGGCTCAATAATAATAATAAAATAAAACACTACCACGGACCAAAACCATGATAACACAATACTGTCGGCTGAATACCAAGGGTAAAACATAAGGAGCCCCACATGTGCGCGCTTTACTACCTTGGAGTGTGTGCACTGGGGGTACGCACCCAATGAATGGGTAACCTGCGGGTATGTACGCACTTTATATAAGACATGCCTGCATGTACGCACCTTTTGTACGGTGTGCCTGCGTACTCCTTATTTTCTTCAATATTAGAGAGCTGATCATCAATCTTTGCTACTGACCTATTGTACAGTGATCCATCACCTGTATGGGTTGCCATCAAGGACAACACTTTAGCCATAATGCCAACACAAGGATGGATTTCCGTGGATATCTAGATTTGATTCTACCAATTGGAGCATAATGGGGTGCTATGGGTAAATTGTTTGACCAAAAGTGTTTTTTGATTTTTCAAGTTTCTACATGTTTTTGTGTTTTTAATGTTTCCAAGACTAAACTAAAATCATTCTTATGCATGCAGATGTGGGTATTGTTTGACCTGTGGGGCACCAATAGATTGCCGGTGGGCCAGCACGGAGAAACATTGGGAGAGCAGTTCTCCAAGACTTAGATTTGGCCGAGACCTTAGTAGAGTTGCCGGATCACATAGAGGGATTAACCCTTGGTATTCCAGATGTCTAGATCGAGAAGTTACCTATGAGGCTACAATGCCACACTATTGGTGTTCCTAGCCACTGGGCGAGGCTTTTGCGCACCATGAGCACCACTAGATCTACTTAGGATGTTTTGCATGCATTCTTAGTTTTTTGGGTAAGATGACCAAATGTGTCTTGGACACAAATTTTGTAAAAACTTTTAAAACACCTATCTATTTTAATTTCATAGTTTTCTATGGTTATAGTCAATCCTATTCAGCTGGTGATGTGAATTGAAAATATTTCTTTTACATGTGTCGCAAATGTCTATTTAACACGTAATTCACTAGAGAATCAATTAATGTGTTAAGATTTCTGGAAATATGTCGATATTGAATGTGTTCAAAATGTCTTTCCAAAATACGAACTCTAAGGAACATACGAAGAATTGTTGGATTTCAGACAGTATAAATGTTCGTTAGTTGTAGTACAACGAGTTGCGAGTCCATCCTAATGATGATTCAACGAATGCCAAGTGAAATGGCATCAGAGAGTAGTTCAATCAACGCACTATACTCAGCGATGTTGTTCGTTGATCGACTGATACCAATCCCTTGAAAACTCACTAACTCGCCACTTGGAGCGAAAATAGCCCGTGCTATCGAAGTCATGTTCTGCGTACTATGACTAGCACCATCGGCATAACGAACAAAAGGTTCCGAAGACTCCGACATCTGTAACAAATGCAAAGCATATTACTAACCAGATAAAAACTCTAAAAGATACACACGCACACATGAAATGAAAGCATATATACAGTGAGTTTTACTACACTAATCAAGCATAGTAACGTTTGAGGTACAACCCATTTCGGGGCTACGATAATGGAATCCCATCATAATGTACTAACTCATAGGAACCTTTTGCCAGAACACGCTTGACAATATAACGACCCATCCACATTGGTTCAAATTTCCCTGCTCCAAGTTTATCGGCTTCCTAATCATAAAGCAAGACCAGGTCTCCTTCTGAGAAGATACGAGGCTTGAAATTTCTATCATATTGCACCTTGATTCATTTCTTATGTGCTTCATTAGCCAATGCGGCATCACGACGGGTTTCATCCAGATGGATTAATTCCAAGAAACGCACTTCTTCTTTAGAAGTGTCCAGTAACAGGTCAATCACGAGTTTGAGCAATGAAATTTCGAATTGTATCCGTAAGTCCAAACTATACACCAATTGAAACGGTGTGAATCTAGTTGCATTTTTCACTGAGGTTCGATATTCCCACAAGGCATAGTACAAGATTAAGTTCCAGTTTCTCTTATGAACCCCTATCATTCTCTACAACATCCGCTTCGGGACTTTGTTGATGGCCACAACTTGTCTATTCGCTTGTGGGTAATAAGGGGTAGAACTATCATGTGACAGTCCTAACGTAGCAGTTAACTTAGCCATCATGTGATTGCAAAAATGCGACCCATGATCTGTAACTATGACTTGTGGTACACCAAACCAAGCAACCACATGATTAAAAAATAAAAGAGCAGTCATTTCGCCACTATTGTTCAATATTGGCATCGCCTCGACCCATTTGGTAAAATAATCAATGGAGACTATAATATACCCATGCCCCTCAACTAAGGTGGGGTTACATGTCATGAAGTCAATGCCCCATTTGGAAAATGGTCCAACAACAATGACTGGATGCAATGGTACAGGTGGTAATCTGGTTTTTCAATCATATATTTGGCATGCACGACAGCTTCTGACAGTAATAATACAATCTTTGAATGTGGTTGGCCAGAAGTAACCAACACGGAGTAGTCTCTGTGTGGTTGCATATCCAGATAAGCATCCACCACATGCACCTGAATGATAATCATTCAATGCTTTCTCATCTTCCTCATGTGTGAGGCACCTCCGTAAAATCATATTGATACCCCGATGGTAAAGAGTGTCGCCAATGATCAAATAATCTTTGGCTTGGTATCAAATACGTCACTGTTGCGAGCAAGAGGTATCAGGCCAGAAAGTTTGGGTCTAGATATAGATGAGTATATCTCCATACGATGCGTCAGATGATGATATCAGAAACAGAGACTCATCCAAAATCGATGGTTCATATGTTGAATCAATGGAGGTCGAGAGAGGGTCGCAAAGTAACTCTACGAAAACTAGAGATTTCTTTGATTTGGACTTGATGAATTCCATATTAAAATCCTACAAAATGACTATCCATTTTGAGTATTTTCCCCCCAGCAATTGACATGACAAAATGTATGTCATACAGTTACAATCTGAAATGACAGTTATTTTTCGGAGCAGGATGTAGTGGCAAAATCTTTGAACAGCTTGCACAGCTGCCAAAGCTAGTTTCTCGACATAAGAGTACTTACATTTTGTATCATTGAGATTACAACTCAAATAATAAATTGGATGTCCAATCCCATTTTCCTCTTGGACTAAAACCATGCCAATGGTTGTATCTACAGCGACGCGATACAGGTAATAATCATTTTGATAATTTGGAGAATACATTAATGAAGCTCTAATCAAGGTATCTTTAAGAGCATCAAAGGAAAATTGTGCAACCTGATCCCAATGGAAGGGTATCTCCTTTTTCAAAAGACGTGTAAAACCTTTAGCCATCTCAGCGTAATTAGGAATGAACCTCCTTAGAAAGTTTGCCTTCCCTTGGAGTCTCTATAACTGTAAAAGATTTGAAGGTGGAGGGAAATCAAGAATTTCCTAAACCTTTAATGGATCGAGTCGAATCCCCTCTCTAGACACTACAAATCCAAGAAATCAACCAGAACCAACAAAAAACACACATCTATGTGGATTAAGTCGTATCTTATAGTGTCAGAACCATCAAAATATTTCTCTCAAATGCTGCAGGTGATCAGTCCCCTTTCCTGAATGAGCAGGTAAATCATCAAGGTAAGGTTGAACAATGTGCTTGATGTCATGGAAGGCATTGTTCATTTCCCTCTAAAATTTAGCCCCTATATTCTTCAAACATAATGGGAGTTTCCTATACGCAAATGTGCCCCAGGGACAAATAAAAGGTGTTTTAGATTGGTCCTGTGGGCAGATATTGATTTGATTGTAACCAAAAAAGCCATCCATAAATGAGAATATTTCGTATCTGGCACATTCGTCAATAATCTGGTCAATAAAAGGAGTAGGATAACTGTCCTTTGGACATGCCTAATTTACATCCCTATAATCGACGCACACTTGAATTGTCCCTTGTTTCTTTATGACAGGAACAATCTTGGAAACCCAGTCAGTAAGAGGTATGGGGTAAATGAAACCAACACGCAAAAGTTTTTCAACCTCTGCTTTAATTGCAGTGGCTTTCTTTGGATGAACAGGTCAAAGCCATTGTCGTACTAGCTAGACATTAGGGTACATGTTGATTTCATGTTCAACAATACTAGATTCAATCTCTAGCATCTCCTCGTAAGACCATGCAAATATATCTCTAAATTCACGAAAGAGAGTACGGTAACTATCGAGTTCTAATGGAGAACAAGATTTTCCGACATGAATGTTTTCTACAACATTAGGCTTGGTCAAAATATTAATACAAATTTTTTCTTCAATATTTGACAGGTTTTGCTCAGATTCTACTATCTATGAAAACTCAATTCGAAAGGAAATCAATAATTAAAGGGTGGTTTAGTTCATTTGAATAATCTTCAATGTCATGTGGAAGATGGGAATGATGATGATAATCTTCCCAAGGTTCTTCTCCTATCATCATTGATTGGACGATTCCTTCATCCATAGAATGTATACGTGAGAAAGGATCGGAAGAAGTACCATATTCTAACGAACGTTCTACCCATACAATTCGTGAATGCGAATATGGGTCTGCCGCACAAGCCCGAAAAATTGATTTCTATGCTAGTTCAATGAGTCTTAGCGGCATTACCTAAATATTACTGTCAACTTCAAAATCATTGTTAATCCTCCTTAAATTAAATGAGGCAGAAGAAATCATGTTGCAAGTCTCTACTCTTGCCACTTCCACCAAATCAGATGGTTACGATAGTGTAATAGTACTCATTAGGGAAGGATCTTTAAAGAGACCTACTCCAACATTTTGAAGTGAAAACAGGGGTCTATGTATCAACGGAATGCTTCCCGTATCCTGTGAACTATTTACAAAGAGGGAAAGTTGATCGATAACTGTGATTCTACCCTTATGAGGGAATGAAATAGTATGAAAGTACGTGGAAACCACAGCAGCCATAACATATACCCATGGCCTTCCCAGTAAAATGTTGTAATCGAGGGTTCCGTCAACTACCTCAACTTCAACAGTAACTATATTTCCCCCTAGTTCGATATGCAGGTTACTCAAAATCCCACAAGGAGTATATGTTCATACGTCAAACGCTTTTAACGTAGTTGGTGATCATGACAATGGCAATCAACCAAGTGTTTTCCAGAAGCTCATTGACATAATGCAAGTAGATGTCCCCTCATCAATAATAGTTCGGTGAACATTCTTATTAAGAGCTTTTACTTGAATTAGGAAAGCTAACTCCGTCGGTAACTATGGTGTATATCCCACATGGTTAAAAACGACAAGATTGGAATCGATAGGATCCATTCCGCCAATTGCTGACAGTAAAGCCTGCTTCTGGGAGGGACAGTTTTGTAACACCTCGAGTTTCAACATAGCAGAAGGTGATTGGGAAATATCTTCCACTATGTTATAGTTCTAAGCTGCTCAAGCCCAAGGGTTAAATGTCGATTTATGCACAACTCCCTTTGGTGGTTTTATTGTCAATTCTGGTGCAATAGGTGGTGGAATATTTTCAGATGAAGACGAATTCGAAGGATTAGGTTGATCATTGGCCTGATTCTTCGATGATGACGGTGGATTTCCATAATCTTTATTTCTCATTGACACCAAAACTTCATTTTGTGGCTTTGTGATGGATAACTTGAGTACTTGGGATGTGGAAGCATGGTCTATCGCAACCAAATGTGTCTCCGAGTTTGGAAACAAATCAGTCAACACTACAAATGTGTTAGAAGTCTTTAAAAGTTTAGAGACCTCTGAGCGGTGTGGACAATCTCTTGTAAAATGCTCGTCATTACAGATTAGACGTGGATAACAAGGCTTCCTTGCCGAAGTAGAGGAATTAGATGATTTCTCTTGAGGGGAGTTATCTTGTTTCCTCTTGTTTTTCCCCTTCTTTAAGCCTCCTGGTTGCTTTTGATTTTTTCCTTTGTGAGATGACACATAATTATCTTCAGAAGCAAGAGTGTTTTCTGATGCGTTGGTAGTTTGATTGGTAATGGAAAGAGTCTAACCAGATGGTCTTCCTTCCGTTTGCATGCTCAAAGAACTGATCACACCATCGCCGACATGAGAATCCTTACTCAATTGTGGAGGAGGAGGAACAGTGAAAGCTAGTCGGGGTGCATTGGGAATTTTGTCGTAGAGCATGCCAGATTGTGTGTAAATCAAATCCAAGTATTGGGCACGAGCAATTACTTGCTCTTTTGTGACAACTCCACATTTTTCCACATCCTCGGTGACTAATGACAACAAGGATTTTATGAATTACTCAGCCAAAAGCTGATCAGGAACATATGTCTTAACCATTTGACGACGATGCCGCCACTCATGAATATGATCTTATATATGGGTAGTAGTAGTCTGCTTAAAGTTGGTTAGGAGTTCCATTCCAATTTCGTATCTGATAGGTAACTAGAAGTGGGTCAGAAATGTGGTGGCTAAAGTCGTAAAGTTGTCAAAAGAATCTCTTGGTAACTCAATGTACCATTTAGCAACCGGACCAGTAAGTGTTCTTTGGAAAAGACGGAGTCTAACTGAATCATCATTTAAGGACTTTGATGAACACCACAAATGAAAGGTCATGACATTATTTGATGGGTCTTCTCTAGGATTTCCATTGAATTTCAGAATGACAGAAGATAACTTATTCAGAATCACTGG
>APFE030995342.1:65679-104824 GCA_000404065.3 Pinus taeda | reverse complement strand
ATTTGCATTGGTTGTGTTGGATACACAAGCCTTGGTTGAATTGGCATTGTTGGTTTCCATTGACAAACTCGAATTCCAAGTTGACCTTAATACTGCGGGATATTACCATATGACGGTCCTTCGGGATAGGGAGGATAAGGTGAATAAGCATATTGCTCTCCATATGGTGGAAATCTAGTATTTAATGGATACATAGGTCTTTGTTGACCAGATTGCCCAGTTTGATATTGATATGTAGGATCAAACTGTTGAGTTCCCGTTAAAGAAGAACCAAGTAGAATTCCAGTTGAGGACATGGGTGATGACCATGGTATAGAAGTAATCCCTAAGTGGGTTCCAGATAAAGATTGGTAACCAACCAGGATGGAATATTCACCATATAGGTGCGACTCAGGTGTGGTAGAAAACATTGAAGAAGTTGTAACAAAATATTTTTCCGCAGCTGCATCAGATGATACAGTCTGGGATGTTGACGGTTGTTCAACCATAGTTAACTGACCCAAAAGTTGTCCTAAAGAATCAACAGGAACTTGAAAATAAGCAGGATCAAATGGAGCAGTAAAATGAGGAGTATGAGGGCAAAGATAAAGCCTAGTTCCAAAGTGGAATGGGGTTCCAGGTGTAGAATATTCTTCCAATTCTTCCTCGACAACAATTAAACCATGTGGATGAACTTCACCATCTAGTCCGTAAAATATTTCTAGTGTTGATAAAGTGGAAGTTTTAGTAGTTACTAATGTTTGAGGTGTACCTGTCGATCATCTTCTGACAAAAGTAACAACTTCTCAATGTTCAAATTCGAAGTCCAGATGTTTAGGTAAAAGAACAACAATTTCAGAAAGAGGTTCGTGAACAATTTCAGGTTCAGATGTAACTTCTGTTTGAACTGTGATAGGTTCTAGATTAACTTCTGGTTGAACTACCGGAACGGTGTTTCTAAGTCAACTTCTTCGATAATGTGCTAATGTCAACAAAAAGCAACTCATCACAGGAGGGCCTTGATGTATCCCACATCAACAACACAAAATGAGTGTAGTGATTTTGGATATAGAATTTGACTGAAGACACAAGGTTCAGGAATGGCAGTCATGAAAATGAAGGTTTATGAGTATTGCAAAGGATGAATTTTGACTGAATGACTTCTCTTGAACATGTCAGTGACACTGAAATGAATTGGTAGCATTGACCCAAAACAAAGTGATGGATGGTATGATAGACCAATGGTGTGATAACCATCAAGCTAATAACCCAACCCAAATAGTCATGGTGATGGAGTGAAAGTGTCATTTTCAAGAGAAACCTACTACCATAAAGTGGTTTTCCCCTTTTTCCCCTTTTCCCTAGTCATTTATGACCAATACCTCTTTATTTTTATCAAGCTTGAGGAGGATAACACATGCTTGTTGTATAATTCCACCCTTTGAGTGAATCCATTACTATGTGATGTTTTAATGAGTTTAATGACAAAGATAACTTGATGCTTTTCATGTTTAGATAATTTGAAAAGGGACAAAAAGAAAAGTCCACAAGTTCTTTTTCGTAAATTAATCTCTCAAGCCCGAAAAACCGTAAAATAATACAAGAGAGATATCGTTTCCAATATGTTAACGAGCTGGAAAGGACAAGTGCTCAGGAATCTTTTCATGTTTAGAGAGTCTGAAAAGAGCTTAAAGAGGAATCCAAGGGGGTTCCTTTTTCCTTTTTAACAGAGCTCGAAAAAGAGATAAAAGTGTGCTTTGTGGTCAAAGGTACAATTTACAATCAAGCACATCGAATTTTGTAATTCAGTTGCAAAACCTGCCCAAAACACCACCAAATGGATTAAAAATACCTGTTTCATAGGTAGAAATAGGCAAATACTAATGTTTATTCAATTAATGAACATGAAATAAACAAAAAACAAGTTTTTACCATGACATTTTTACCATTTGGAACTTACCATTTAGTTTTGTGCTCTGAGCTAGTTTTTTACCTCAAACTTCACCAGCTAATTGCGAGAGATTATGTGGAACATTTCCTGAGCCATCCAGACCAGGTAGAAGCTAAACCTCTCTTCTTTCTTTTCAATTCATTCTTTTGTCATTTCATGCAAGATTTAGGGTTTTTTGGGGCCCGTGGGGTTTCATTTTTTCGCTCAGGGATCAGCGTAGGCTTTCACATCGAAAACTATGCTGAAGAGCACCTAGATAGAAGGTTGCATGCTTTGCAACACACTGTCTCTGTGCCTAGGCTGCACTGTGCGAGTTTCCCAAGTTTGATTTAACTGTTTGCTCCAAAATTTGTCTCGTTTTTTGCATGGAAAGGATCCTAATTAAGCTTATGACTGTGTTTCAGGCTTTCATCAGATCAGAATGTCGATTACATGGTGAGAAATAGAGAATGAAGAAAACGACATGGTTGCCCTCAACAATTCGGGTACAGTTGAGGCCCTCAAAAACTGTGGGTTACTTAAATACTTCAAGTTGTCCGAAATGAGGCAACAAATAGAACTACCGCAGTTCCTTGTTCATGCATGGGATTCGAGAAATCAAAATTTTCACAGTAGGGACAAGATGGTCCCTATTACCATTGATGATATTTACTTTCTTACTGGACTGTCGAGGTAAGGTGCCCCCATCTCACGGTGAATCGGTGAGAGATTATATTAGACAGTTTTGTCAGGCAGGTACACAACCTAGCAAGGATGGGAAAATAAACATTAGGGATTTGGGTGATTTGCCTTTGAGAATGATCCTCTTCACGATCGCAAAATTTGCTGGCAGTGTGACACTACATCTGGCGAATAGATCTTATATGCAATATGCACTGGAGTGTCTAGAGCCAAAAGTTTTCAACTGGTGCGAGGCTGTGCTTTCTTCACTGAAATAACAAAAGATGAAGAATTTCTCCTATGGTTCGATCTTAATTTCTTTTACCTAAGAGAGAATCCCATTGATGCAACCACAACATGTATCACTGAGTGTCACTGGTCCTATAGATCCACGTATGCAGAGGTGGGTCGAATTGATGGTTCGACATGCAGGTTAGTCAACAATCATTTTTTCCACTGTATTATTCAGTTGGCTCGAGCGAGGATCATCCATACTCAGGGATGGATTTCCGTGGATATCTAGATTTGATTCTACCAATTGGAGCATAATGGGGTGCTATGGGTAAATTGTTTGACCAAAAGTGTTTTTTGATTTTTCAAGTTTCTACATGTTTTTGTGTTTTTAATGTTTCCAAGACTAAACTAAAATCATTCTTATGCATGCAGATGTGGGTATTGTTTGACTTGTGGGGCACCAATAGATTGCAAGGGGGCCAGCACGGAGAAACATTGGGAGAGTAGTTCTCCAGGACTTAGATTTGGCCGAGACCTTAGTAGAGTTGCCGGATCACATAGAGGGATTAACCCTTGGTATTCTAGATGTCTAGATCGAGGAGTTACCTATGAGGCTACAAAGCCACACTACTGGTGTTCCTAGCCGCTGGGCGAGGCTTTTCCGCATGATAGCATAGCTTGTGACCTGTTACCATGAGCACCACTATATCTACTTAGGATGTTTTGCATGCATTCTTAGTTTTTTGGGTAAGACGACCAAATGTGTCTTGGACACAAATTTTGTAAAAACTTTTAAAACACCTATCTATTTTACTTTCATAGTTTTCTATGGTTATATTCAATCCTATTTAGCTGATGATGTGAATTGAAAATATTTCTTTTACATGTGTCGCAAATGTCTATTTAACACATAATTCACTAGAGAATCAATTAATGTGTTAAGATTTCTGGAAATATGTTGATATTGAATGTGTTCAAAATGTCTTTCCTAAATACAAACTCTAAGGAACATACGAAGAATTGTTGGATTTCAGACAGTATAAATGTTCGTTAGTTGTAGTACAATGAGTTGCGAGTCCATCCTAACGATGATTCAACGAATGCGAAGTGAAATGGCATCAGAGAGTAGTTCAGTCAACGCGCTATACTCAGCGATGTTGTTCATCGATCGACCAATAAAAATCCCTTGAAAACTCGCCACTTGGAGCGAAAATAGCCCGTGCTAGAGAAGTCAAGTTCTACATACTATGACTAGCACCATCGGCGTAACCAACAAAAGGTTCCGAAGACTCCGACATCTGCAAAAAATGCAATGCATATTACTAACCAGATAAAAACTCTAAAAGATACACACGCACACATGCAATGAAAGGATATATACAGTGAGTTTTACTACACTAATCAAGCATAGTAACATTTGAGGTACAGCCCGTTTCAGGGCTATGACAATGGAATCCCATCATAATGTACTAACTCATAAGCACCTTTTGTTGGAACACGCTTGACAATATAATGACCCATCCACATTGGTTTGAATTTCCCTGCTCCAAGTTTATCAGCTTCCTGATCGTAAAGCAAGACTAGGTCTCCTTCTGAGAAGATATGAGGCTTGACATTTCTATCATATTGCACCTTGATTCGTTTCTTATGCGCTTCATTAGCCAATGCGGCATCACGATGGGTTTCATCCAGATGGATTAATTCCAAGAAACACGCTTCTTCTTTAGAAGTGTCCAGTAACAGCTCAATCGCGAGTTTGAGCAATGAAATTTCGCATTGTATCCATAAGTCCAAACTATACACCAATTGAAACGGTGTGAATCCAGTTGCATTTGTCACCAAGGTTTGATATTCCCACAAGGCATAGTACAAGATTAAGTTCCATTTTCTCTTATGAACTCCTATCATTCTCTACAACATCCGCTTCGGAACTTTGTTCATGGCCTCAACTTGTCCATTCGCTTATGGGTAATAAGGGGTAGAACTATCATGTGACAGTCCTAACGTAGCAGTTAACTCAGCCATCATGTGATTGCGAAAATGCGACCCATGATCTACAACTATGACTTATGGTACACCAAACCAGGCAACCACATGATTAACAAATAAAAGAGAAGTCGTTTCGCCACTATTGTTCAATGTTGGCATCACCTCGGCCCATTTGGTAAAATAGTCAATGGAGACTATAATATACCCATGCCCCTCGACTGAGGTGGGGTTACATATCATGAAGTCAATGCCCCATTTGGAAAATGGTCCAACAGCAACAACTGGATGCAATGGTACAGGTGGTAATCTATTTTTTCAATCATATATCTGGCATGTGTGATAGCTTCTGATAGTAATAATACAATATTTGAATATGGTTGGCCAGAAGTAACTGGCACGGAGAATTCTCTGTGTGGTTCCATATCCAGATAAGCGTCCACCATAGGCACCTGAATGATAATCATTCAATTCTTTCTCATCTTCCTCATGTGTGAGGCACCTCCGTAAAATCGTATTGATACCACGACAGTAAAGAGTGTCGCCAATGATCAAATAATCTTTGTCTTGGTAACAAATACATCACTGTTGTGAGCAAGAGGTACCAGGCCAAAAAGTTTGGGTCTAGAGATAGATTAGTATATTTCCATACCATGCGTCAGATGATGATATCAGAAACAGAGACTCATCCAAAATCGATGGTTCATATGTTGAATCAATGGAGGTCGAGAGAAGGTCACAAAGTAACTCTATGAAAACTAGAGATATCTTTGATTTGGATTTGATGAATTCCAAATCAAACTCCTGCAAAATGACTATCCATTTTGAGTATTTGCCCCCCAGTAATTGACGTGAAAAAATGTATGTCATACAGTTGCAATCCAAAAAGACAGTTGTTTTCCGGAGCAGGATGTAGTGGCGAAATATTTGAATAGCTTGCACAGCTGCCAAAGCTAATTTCTCGACATAAGAGTACTTACATTATGTATCATTGAGATTACAGCTCAAATAATAAATCGGATGTCCAATCCCAATTTCCTCTTGGACTAAAACCATGCCAATGGTTGTATCTGCAGTGACGAGATACAGGTAATAATCATTTTTATAATTTGGAGAATACATTAATGAAGCTCTAATCAAGATATCTTTAAGAGCATCAAAGGAAACTTGTGCAACCTGATCCCAATGGAAGGGTATCTCCTTTTTCAAAAGACGTGTAAATCCTTTAGCCATCTTAACGTAATTAGGAATGAACCTCCTCAGAAAGTTTGCCTTCCCTTGGAGTCTCTATAACTGTAAAATATTTGAAGGTGGAGGCAAATCAAGAATTTCCTGAACCTTTAGTGGATCGAGTCGAATCGCCTCTCTAGACATTATAAATCCAAGCAATCAACCAGAACCAACACAAAACACACATTTGTGTGGATTGAGTCGTATCTTGTAGTGTCGGCACCGTAGAAATATTGCTCTCAAATGTTGCAGGTGATCAGTCCCCTTTCGTGAATGAGCAGGTAAATCATCAAGGTAAGGTTGAAAAATGTGCTTGATGTCATGGAAGGCATAGTTCATTGCCCTCTGAAATTTAGCCCCTACATTCTTCAAACATAATGGGAGTTTCCTATACGCGAATGTGCCCCATGGGAAAATAAAAGTTGTTTTAGATTGCTCCTATGGGTGGATATTGATTTGATTGTAACCGGAAAAGCCATCCATAAATGAGAATATTTCGCATTGAGCACATTCGTCAATAATCTAGTCAATAAAAGGAGTAGGATAATTGTCCTTTGGACATGCCTAATTTACATCCTTATAATTGACACACACTCAAATTGTCCCTTGTTTCTTCATGAGAGGAACAATATTGGAAACCAAATCAGTAAGAGGTACGAGGTAAATGAAACCAGCACGCAAATTTTTTTCAACGTCTGCTTTAATTGCAACGGCTTTCTTTGGATGAACAGGTCGAAGCCGTTGTCATACTGGCTTGACATCAGGGTACATTTTGATTTCGTGTTCAACAATACTAGATTCAATGTCTAGCATCTCCTCATAAGACCATGCAAATATATCTCTAAATTCATGAAAGAGAGTACGGTAACTATCGAGTTCTGATGGAGAACAAGATTTGTCGACATGAATGTTTTCTACAACATTAGGCTTGGTCGAAATATTAATAGAATTTTTTTCTTCAATACTTGACAGGTTTTGCTCAGATTCTACTATCTATGAAAACTCAATTCAAAAGGAAATCAACAATTAAAGGGTGGTTTAGTTCATTTGAATAATCTTCGATGTCATCTAGAAGATGGAAATGATGATGATAATCTTCCCAAGGTTCTTCTCCTATCATCATTGATTGGACAATTCCTTCATCCATAGAATGTATACATGAGAAAGGATCGGAAGAAGTACCATATTCTAATGAATGGTCTACCCATACAATTCGTGAATGCGGATTTTGGTTTTCCACACAAGCCCGAAAATTTGATTTCTATGCTAGTTCAAGGGGCTTGGCAACATTACCTGAATATTACTATCAACTTCAAAATCATTGTTAATCCTCCTTAAATTAGATGAGGCGAAGGAAATCATGTTGCAAGTCTCTACTCTTGCCACTTCTGCCAAATTAGATGGCGACGATAGTGTAATAGTACTCATTAGGGAAGGATCTTTAAAGAGACCTACTCCAACATTTTGAAGTGAATGCGGGGGTCTATGTATCAACGGAATGCTTCCCGTATCCTGTGAACTATTTGCAAAGAGGGAAAGTTGATCGATAACTGTGATTCCACTCTTATGATGGAATGAAATAGTATGAAAGTACATGGAAACCACAACATCCATAACATATACCCATGGCCTTCCCAGTAAAATGTTGTAATCAAGGGGTCCGTCAACTACCTCAACTTCAATAGTAACTATTTTGCCCCGTAGTTCGATATGCAGGTTACTCAAAATCCCACAAGGAGTATATGTTCGTATGTCAAACGCTTTTGACATAGTTGGTGATCATGACAATGGCAGTCAACCAAGTTTTTTCTAGTAGCTCATTGACATAATGCAAGTAGATGTCCCCTCATCAATAATAGTTCGGTGAACATTCTTATTAAGAGCTTTTACTTGAATTAGGAAATCTAACTGCGTCAGTGACTGTGGTGTATATCCCACATGGTTAAAAACGACAAGATTGGAATCGATAGGGTCCATTCCGCCAATTGCTGACAGTAAAGCCTGCTTCTAGGAGGGACAGTTTTGTAACACCTCGAGTGTCAACATAGCAGAAGGTGATTGGGAAAGATCTTCCACTATGTTATAGTTCTGAGCTGCTCAAGGCCAAGGGTTAAATATCGATTTATGCACAACTCCCTTTGGTGGTTTTATTGTCGATTTTGGTGCAATAGATGGTGGAATATTTTCAGATGAAGTCGAAGTTGAAGGATTAGGTTGATAATTGGCCTGATTATTCGACAATGGCGGTGGATTTCCATAATCTTTATTTCTCATTGACACCAAAACTTCGTTTTGTGGCTTTTTGATGGATAACTTGAGTACTTGGGATGTGGAAGCATGGTCTGTCGCAACCAAATGTGTTTCTGGGTTTGGAAACAAATCAGTCAACACTACAAATGTGTTAGAAGTCTTTAAAAGTTTAGAGACCTCTGAGCGGTGTGGACAATCTCTTGTAAAATGCTCGTCATTACAGATTAGACGTGGATAACGAGGCTTCCTTGCCAAAGTAGAGTAATCAAATGACTTCTCTTGAGGGGATTTATCTTGTTTCTTCTTGTTTTTCCCCTTCTTCTTACCTCCTAGTTGCTTTTGATTTTTGCCTTTGTTAGATGATGCAGAATTATCTTCTGTTTGCATGCTCGAAGAACCGATCACACCATCACTGGCATGAGAGTCCTTATTCAATTGTGGAGGAGGAGGAACAGTGAAAGATGGTCGGGGTGCATTGGGAATTTTGTCGTAGAGCATGCCAGATTGTGTGTAAATCAAATCCAAGTATTGAGCACAAGCAATTAATTGCTCTTCTGTGACAACTCCACCTTTTTGCACATCCTCAGTGACTGATGGCAACAAGGATTTTATGAATTACTCATCCGCCACTCATGAATATGGTCTTATATATGGGTAGCAATAGTTTGTTTAAAGTTGGTCAGGAGTTCCGTTCCAGTTTTGTATCTGATAGGTAAATGGAAGTGGGTCAGAAATGTGGTGGCTAAAGTCGTAAAGTTGTCAAAAGAAGCTCTTGGTAACTCAATGTACCATTTAGCAACTGGACTAGTAAGTGTTCTTTGGAAAAGACAAAGTCTAACTGAATCATCATTTAAGGACTTTGATGAACACCACAAATGAAAGGTCATGACATTATTTGATGGGTCTTCTCCAAGATTTCCATTGAATTTCAGAATGTTAGAAGGTAACTTATGCGAAATAACTGGCCACCAAGGTGCATATAAGATTGGATGATTAGTGATCCGATTTAAATCTAGTAATTCTAAAGTTGCTATAAATGGAAACTGTCGATTCATGTCAGGTTGAGCATACCTAGGATATGATGGAATTTTCTGAGAAATAGGTCTTTGCATACCAACATAGGGCATCTGCACTTGATAACCTTGATAAGGTTGTTGTTGAACAGATCCGGCATAAGGTGGTTGTTGATAACCAAGTTGAATTTGTGGTTGTCCATAACCTGCAAAGCCTTGTTGACCAGGACCTTAGTAAGCTTGATACTATCCAAACCGAGGTTGATCCTATTGTGTAAGTCCAAATTGGGGTTGGAATTGCTGGAATTGAGGTTGTTGAAATTGTGGCTGCCACAATTGTTGAATCAACTATTGTTGTTGTTGGTACAACTGTTATTGATTTAACGGTTGTTGTTGCCCAGTAATGAAAGGTTGGCCAGGTTGTGAATAAACTATACCAGTGTAAGCTTGGGTCAGTCCAAATAAGGGTATACTAACCTAAGGTTGTTTTTGAACCCCGTACACAAGTGGTTGTTGTACAACAACCTGAGAAACTTGAGCTTCTTGACCCGAAACTTGTGGTTGTGAGGTAGAAGGACCAGTTTGTACCAATTGAGATACAATAGTTTGAACTTGTGATTGTGCTACAGTAGTAACAACAAGTGTAGTAGGAATAGCTGACACAATTTGCATTGGTTGTGTTGGATACACAAGCCTTGGTTGAACTGGCATTGTTGGTTTCCATTGACAAACTCAAATTCTAGGTTGACCTTAATATTGTGGGATATTACCATATGATGGTCCTTCGGGATAGGGAGGATAAGGTGAATAAGGATATTTCTCTCCATATGGTGGCAATCTAGTATTTAATGGATACATAGGTTTTTGTTTACCAAATTGCCCAATTTGATATTGATATGCAGGATCAAACTATTGAGTTCCTGTTAAAGAAGAACCAGGTAGAATTCCAGTTGAGGACATGGGTGATGACCATGGTGTAGAAGCAACCCCTAAGTGGGTTCCAGATAAATATTGGTAACCAACAAGGATGGAAGATTCACCATATAGGTGTGACTCAGGTGTGGTAGAAAACATTGAAGAAGTTGCAACAGAAGATTTTGCTGCAGCTGCATCAGATGATATAGTCTGGGATGTTGACAGTTGTTCAACCATAGTTAACTAACCCAAAAGTTGTCCTAAAGAATCAATAGGTACTTGAAAATAAGCAAGATCAAACGGACCAGTAAAATGAGGAGTATGAGGGTAAAGATAAATCCTAGTTCCAAAGTGGAATGGGGTTCCAGGTGTAGAATCTTCTTCCAATTCTTCCTCGACAGCAATTAAACCAGGTGGAAGAACTTCACCATCTGGTCCGTAAAATATTTCTAGTGTTGATAAAGTGGAAGTTTCAGTAGTTACTGATGTCTGAGGGGTACCTGTCGATCATCTTCTGACAAAACTAACAACTTCTCAATGTTCAAATTCGAAGTCCAGATGTTCAGGTAAAAGAACAACAATTTCAGAAAGAGGTTCATGAACAATTTCAAGTTTAGATGTAACTTCTGTTTGAACTGTGATAGGTTTTGGATTAACTTATGGTTGAACTGATTCAAGTTTAGAAGTAATTTCTTGTTGAGAAAATTCAAGTTGGGGATCAAATTGTTGTCGAACAACTTCTGTTACTGTTTCTCTAGGATCAGTGCTAATGTCCTCAGGTAACTGTGAAACATCTTCTTCAGAAATGGATGTACCAGAAATGGTTGGAGTAACTAGAGCCTCAGTACTTACTGAAATGGATGATTCAGGTAATTCAGATGAATAACTAAGAGTTCTTGATGTACTTGACTCAGTTAAAAGAGACCGCTTTGACTGAATAGGTGTAGCTTCGGGAGGCAAAGGCAGTTTACTCATTGTTCTCCGTGAATGACGAGGTAAGGGTTGATGTTCCTCCATGATTGCTGATTAATGCTATTATCAAAAAAGAAAATAAACAAAAAGGGGTAAGCTAGGCAAAAGTTTTACCAAGCAATTGTGAACTGCAAAATACCTCCTGGCGAACCAAGAAGTACGGGAAGGCAATCTCCCCGAATGTTGTGTTTGGTGTATCACAGTGTACAAGGCGGCCAACTTGATTACCTAAGGATGGATAGCAACGTAGTGTTGTCCTCCCATATATACCTAAAGGTACGTGGAGGCCCAGTCTGTATAAGCGTTGTCTAATGCAAAAACGCATAGTGAGAGCATTCCCATATACTTTACGTACTGTAACACTGCCCTATATACTCGAAGGTACGTGGATGAGCTACAATATACTCACGTACATGGAATGAGGTATCGCACTCGGGATGTATTGTAGACAAGTTAGTGACAACTGCTTTGTTTTACGACACCGAAACACATCTCTTGCCTAGAACCACTAAATGTTCTCATTAATGAAAATACTCCATTAGGTAAATTGATGTTAATTTTAAGTTGATCTTGCTTAGGAATTTTCCTTTCAAGTTCACCACGTGATGTATTCTGAAATTCCTAGGAATGCAACTATCATGATAAGCATTCTTTCCATTCAATTTAATGATGAAAATCCTAGCTACTTAGGGATAGAGCAATAAAATTTCTTTCGATCTAAGAGAAAAGCGCACAATCTAATGCAATTTCCCTACACTATTCCTATGAGCACACACAAACTTTTTCAATGCAATATGCATGTATTTCTTTTCGATTTCCTTAATGTGAATATGAACAAAAGGAAATATGCACATACAATCAATCAATCTTTCATAAGAACGAATACTTTTACGATAGTTCTGATTTGAAGGAAAATAAGACTTTACGACACTTTCTTTCGAATGAAGATTAATCAATTATATTCTAACTTTGACTATAGATTGATAATGACGAAGAAAACATTAAAGAAACATTAATCAATCCACTCAAAGTAGGGCTAGACAAGGATATAGAAACTTGTTCTCTGAGACATAACATTCATTGATAAATCAACAAACAAACAAATAGAGAAAAGTTGGCAAAAACACTTTCCAAAGGTGGGAAATTACCCTAGGAGGATCAGCACAACCCTGAATGGGAGACAGTGCGCTTCATAGAACTGTCCCTAAGCCAGGGATTCTCTGTAGCACACTGTGTGCCTCACAAGCCTGTGCTGGTGACAGTGAGCTATTTCAAGAGGCAATTTGACATAGTTTTGACCAATTTTTCAATGCAAATAGATGAAATACAATCAATGAACACAAGTAGGGTCTGTAAGGATGTCCTACGAGGTGGATAAGCTACTAGGAAAGAGGATCTTCCCCTGTATGGTCGCCAATTTGTTTTTGATCATTTGGTACCTACGGATAAATATTAATTCCATAGATAAGTAGCCATATCTAGAACAACAATTTAAAGTGTTTTAATCTTTTTCTATAAGCAATAGATAAGATGAGAAGATGAGAATACCTACTTCTAGTTCCATTTTCCTCTCGTCTCCCTTATATCAATCCCGTCGCTCCTTCCCATACTTAATATGCTTGAGAAGTACCTGTAAACACAACAGAAAACAAAGAATCAATCAAAGAAAAAGATCTATTGAATATAAGTGAAAGGAATCATATACAATTCAAACATATAAGCATTGTAAAACAATTCAAACATATGGGAGAAAGGTTCAAACATTTTATTGAATAGAGGAAGGAATTAGAACCATTGGTGTCTGATTCAAAGCCATTCCTCCAGCTTGGATCCCATCCACATCACATCAAAAGCATGACAAACTTGTAGCATTACAATACTTACTTCAAAGCCAAATATCATAGCAACATTATCTCCTTACAATTCAACATAATCCAGCCCCTGATCACTTCGATGAGTGGTCAATTTATAGGAAGATGAAGGAGGTTTTTTCATAAATGGTGGTATTGAATGGCCTTCCATACTTAAAATTAGTTCCATGGAGGAAGAGATGAGAGGATAGGATGCACGTTAACTCATTCCTCATCCATTTTTGAGCTCATAGGAGTTGATAAGTGAGGAAACCTTCTAGATGACTCCAAAAGATAAGAATATTCCCCAAACCCTATGTGAATTTCACTCAATCTCGCCCAACGTAGGTGAAAGGAAGCCTAAGTGCTTTACAGAGCACCCTGGCATGGACTTAACCGCTCTGCAGCGCACCCGTACATGGGCCTACCTACGCTGCTCCCTCTAGAGGTTATTTCTGGATGTCTTCAATTCATGAAACTGTGTGGGAAGGAGGCATTCAAAGGGGTGACTTGTTTAGGGCATGTAGCAACTGAAATTAGGGTTTTATGAGCCCTAAAACACTAATCTAGATGATGGGAGTGGTGTGCCCAAATGGATCTGTAACACATCTCTCTAGCTCACACGTGTTGTTGAGGCGATGTTTCTTACATATTTTGTTATTGACTTGGATGATGCATCCACATGTGAGAGGTTGATGGATCAATTGACACATCCCACTTGAGTTTGATTGAAGGCTTTTTCCTATTTTTATGATTGCTTGCACATGGAGGATTCACTTGATCATCATTTATTCCATGTGCTAACCTAAAGAGGCCATTTAGAGACATACGTGTCGGCGTGTTTGCACATAGATAGAGGATGATTTTGATAGTAGCATGATTTTTGGAGACATACTAGGGGCTCAAACCCTAGATTCATGGTGGTTTTAGTTGGATATTACTTGTTGACTTGGTGAACCTAACACCCACTCTGTGTTTCCCATTGGGGCCTATATCTCATTCTTTCCACACTCATATTGCTCGTTTATGAGGACGACCAACATTTATGGATAAATTTCACACTTTTGGAGGCTCATTTTATCTAGTCTTAGGGAATCTCAGAAGTAGGTGTTGTTCACCTCCAAATTCAGGTTTTGTTGGATGTTTGCTCATTTATTCTCACATGATATCTTATGAGTGATTCGTCTTCTAATCTTGCAATGTATATTGTGTGAATTGGTTCTTTATATTTTTCTTATTTATTTTCGTCTCACTATAAATTAAGCTATATGGAATATATTACCTAAAAATGTGGGTTATTTCCTATTGTTATGAGTTGATTGTGTATGTAATATAAACTTTTGCAACATACTACTACAACTCATATTTGGTCAATAACACCAAAATAAAAATTTGAACTACTAGTTGCTATTTATGGAATGCATTTTTTGGGGGGGTGAGATATTCCCACCATCATTGATGCTTATCTAAATCTCATCCATACTGAGGTTTTGGGAATTATTTAGTTGAAATTAAGTTTCTATGATAATAATTTTGGTTTCTATGGTAAGCATGATTTTTTCTCTAAATGAATGTCTATTTAAAATGACAAATAACATTATTGATTTCTTTTCCGTTATGTTATTTCTAAGAAATGAGCCTTCTATGTTCATCTGTTTTTATATTCCTTTAGTACTGATATACGAGCTATTATTTGTATCTTGGTTCAATTTGCTTCAAATAAATTGATGTCTTTTAGAAGATTGCGTCTTTGACAATCCATTTCTTAATTGGGGCATGGACCAATATTTTCCTTGCACATAATTACTTTTTGTAGCATGTCATGTCATTGTTAATTTACACAAATTTCATTTTTTTCATCCACTTGTTGACCTTTATGGGTGTTTGGATTTTGAGCTAGAGCTCTATCAATCCTAGTTGAATTGTTTATCCTGATATGTATATTTATTGTCCATGAATAGGTCATGGGAAAGAAAGAATGTTATATATGAATATATTTTGTTAGATTCCCTACTTTCTAACTATTTGTTTTGCATTGGAAGAGTGTCTAGCATTGAAGGGGAGGTATTAGACCTACATTTGTTGTAGAGACAAGTAACTGCTTATGGTGGGCTTCGACAAGTATGCCTCATTTCTCTCTTATATTGAGTGATTCTTGAATTTTGAGAAGCTTATAATGTTTTGTATGCAACATGTATTCCAAATTCATTAGGTTATGGTATTACAATGATTCCTTAAATTCTATCTGTAATTTTATCCAGCTGATTATCAACACTAACATTATTGAACAATGAAACAACATGCAATAATCAAAGTTATAAGGCATTGCAGATTCAAGTTTGTTTCTACTACTGTATTTAGGAACTATATAATATTTTTTCAAACATGTTGGAACTATAAGGATGGAACTACTTATTGTCTATTTATTATGGTAGTGTTTTCAATTTTTTCTATCTTTTTGATACTCGATCATTTGTTTCTTTTATATAAACTAGCTTTTATCAATACTTTTCAATGTTAAATTTACAAATAATGTTCAAGAGTAGTAAACCCAAAATTTTAATATATTTGTGTGAGAGGTTATAGATATTTTTATTATTTCTTAGATATGTTCCGGATTTCCTAGTCTAAAGGAGTTATAAATATCCTCTTTCATTACAAGGAGTTTGATGTGGCCTTAATAAAATGTAGTAGTACTTACATGTAGATGGTATATTGAGAAGCCATATTTGTTTATATTGTATCTTTATAGACCCCACATTTTTTTTGACATATCCATGGTAAGGGTAGAGTACTTATGTTTGTTTTATTTTTCTTCACAAAGGACTCTATAAGTCTTCTAGCTAGGTTTGATTCTCATTAGTGAAAGACTTAGTTAATAAAAAAATTGAAAAAATCTAGTCAAAATAGCTAGTTAATTTAAAAATAAAAAATCTTTTACTCTGTATGCAATTCTTGTACTGGAAATTATAGTGACCTGAATTTTTGGTTAGTTTTTTTTTTAAGGAGTTTCTTCAAATGATCATATCATCATGTCTTACAAAATTTCTATGAAATCATTCATATTCTAAACTTTTCTGTGAAAAACATCGAACTGGGGATCTAGGTGTCATCAACTAGCTAAATCCATTATAGACGTGTCAGAGGCTTCAAGACAACTTCATATTACATATACTTCAGACAATCTCTTGGCTTGATGACCACTGACCACTACTGCACTTTGACCATCAATCTAGTTTGACATAAGAGAACAATTAATGCACAAACTAGAGGGATGCAAGGAGTTGAATGGTCCATATGGTGAGCATGATGGGAAAGACCATAAGCAGAGAGTAGCCAATGTACAAAGTATATGACAAGGGACCACTAGGGTTGCGTAGATAAAACACCAGATAGTTTAATGAGTAGAGAAAAATATAAATTGACACATAACCAGATGCAAATATTTCTTTTCACCACCACTTCAATTTTTCCACACACATGTGCATGTAAGTCAAAACTACAAAAACCTCAGCACAAACAACTACAAGGAGAATAAACACAATAAATAAAAATCAAAAAACATAGTAAACCCACCCCAACCAAATTCTTGAGAAGATATCAATGAAAAGAGTGTCGAAAGAAAGTGTTCCTACACCAAGAACAAGCAATGAAGAAGGATACTTCTAGTGTGGAATCGCTTTGGGAATATGATTGGTACACATAGGATATTCAATATGTTGTGCCTTGGCTCCAAAAAACCCACCCAAAAGAGTGAGAGGTACTGAAATAAAAAACCATAGGGACAGAAGAATGATAAATAAAGATACTAGTCTAGCTCCAATTCTTTGACTCCCCCACAAAACAAAGTTAATAAGCATCGTGAGAATCAAGAAATAAATTCTTGGGAAAGAGCATGCAACACTCCATGAGATTGATTTCCAACTACTAAGATCCCTTCCTTCATGGTTCTCCACATTCTTATGACAACATAACCTATTGCAACTCCAAGAACAAGGTAAAAAACAAAATTTCAGTGATGATATTTCCTCAAGATGCTAGAAACATGAAACCAATGGATGTAAAAAAAATAGTCACTATCGCCATACCAAATATCTTCACTCCATCACCCACCATAATGCAAAGAAGCTATGAGTGAAGGGATTGGAAAACATCACCCGTAACAAGTTTCCGTCCTAAGAGTTATTCATTCATTTCAACTTCCTTGTCCAACTCCTCATAATGGGTCAGATCTCACCTTACAGTTTGAAGCAAGATCACAAGCACAATAATGACAAGGAAAGAAATGACCATGAGCAATTTGAGAACTGAAAACCTGTGCATCCATGCTCCTTCCATTTTCAAGTACGCAACCCATCTTGATGGCCATCTAATATCACTCTCCACGAAGACAACTTCATAAGATAAATCAATTGGATGTCCTTCCTTTACAACTTGATAAGGTCCTCGCCTAGATAGGTTGCAGTCAATGGTAGTAGGATACTTTCCATATATTTTAATATTTGAAGATACCTCTAGATTATGCTAGTAACTGTAAGTAACAACCTCAAGCCCCACAACCATGAATCTAAGGGTCATGCTACGATATTTGTTGCCGCATGTCATTGTATTAATGCCATATCTTGTCCCAATGGCCTTAGAAACACTGTCACCATCATACCTATGCACTAGAACATAAAATATCATGTGGTTGAAAACATAATCTGTTTTATGAACACTAAAGCCTATTGGAAACCTGATCCACCAAAGTTTTAAATTGTTCTGTTGTGTACCAAATGGAAGGAAGGTTGCTGAGCATCAAGCTCACCTAGTATAGATTATTGATCCTATGCTTCAACACATTCAGTTGCTCTGCCCCAGGGGAAGTAATATTGCATAGGTAAATTTTATATTCATTGACATTCATTGGGAAGCGATATGGTGAGATCTCAATCTTGTCCCAATATTGTCCCCCATGAGGAGCTATGTAAGATTTTTTTCCATGTCCTTCACACCATTTAAGGGTTTGCAAAAGTGCAGGTTGTAATAGTTGTAGGGAAACTAGGTTTGAGGTAAAGGAATTGACCTTCACCCATAAATGTGAGCCCTAGGGATATGAGTGGGGATAACTACAAAAAGACAGGATGCATTTGAGTTGTGTGTGTTGCCTAATATGCCAACCATAATCAAAAGCCACATCCCAAAACTTGGTCAAACTCCCACGCCTGTAGCCATCTCTCCTAATTCTAAAATATCTTTATTGATAATGGATTTATTGTGTGAACACATATCGAGAACACAACCCAAATCTACACATTTGAGCATGATTCTTTGCATACCTTTATCATATCTTCTCATCTAGGAATCGTTTTGGCGTGGTCAGATAATGAGGTGCTCCATGCCCAAGAAATTTCTTCTGCACTTCTCTTTGAGCTTTTTGCAAGGCATATTTTTCAAAGATGATCTGTACTATGAATTTTGAATTAGTATCTAGATTATAAATTTTACAAAAAATATACCATTATTTGTTGAGAACTTTTTTAAAATCAATGCTAATATATATGCAATTTCAAAGACTACCATAACTCCTCACATAATTCTTTAAAGGGTGTTAGCTCAGTGGAAGAGCACCTACCTTATAAGCAGGAGGTTGGCGGTTCGACTCCACTATGCCCAAACATGAATTATTTAAATGCTTTTTATACTGATTTATTTCAATGGTTAGATATTTTTTTGGATTCATTGTTTTATGTTGTCTCTAAAGTGACAAAAGTGATAGTTTATTGTCTTTAAATATAATTTTCTATTGTCTTGAGAGAGACAATATCTAGGATTAAATACATATTGTCTCTATAAATACAATATGTCATTAATTCCAACTATTGTCTCTTGAGAGACAAAAATGAAATTGTCTCCTAAGAGACAATAATGCTTGTGTTATATATTTGTCTTTATAAAGAAAAAAAATTAAGACAATAATTTGAGACATTCGCTTAATGACAATATTTAAGACAATACACAATTTTTTTTTTCTCATGTTAAGACAATTTACCCAAAAATTGTCTCAAATATTGTCTAAAAACCCTCCTTTATGTTGTAGTGTCTCTCATTATTGGAAACAATGATAACACTGAGAGGGGGGGTCAATCAATATTAAGGCTAATTTAAAATTTTTATGCCAATTTTATTTTCTTATTCAAACTTGGTAACCATCCATATAATGAGCAGCAATATGTAATATATCAACAAAAATAACTCAACATAAAAGCATACAAACCGTAAGCATCATACACATTAGACACAAGGTTTTTCACGTGGAAACCCTTTCGAGAAAAAACCACAAAGCTAGTTGTTTTTATTGATGTAAATAAGAGTATCTACTCTATTACATCAATCTATTTTGTGAGCACCCACTCATAGGAAGCACCAACTCCCTTTAACTGTTCTCTATCACTGACTAGAAGGAAGCACCAACTCCCTTTGTTTGTAGACACTTGTCCAGCTTACTAGAAGCACCATGTGAGGCACTAACCTCATAGATTTTTTGCAAGCACCAACTTGCAGGAGGCACCAACCCCCAAGCCTTCTCAAGCATCCACTATAGAATGGAAGAACCAAATTCCTGTATGCAAGCACCAACCCACATTAAAATAGGAACTAAACGTTCTCTATAGTTTGGCAGCCACTCTGCCTAATAATAGCTTTGATTTCTACCCACACTGCTCACTTTGCAACACACTTCAACATCCCACTGATCTTCTCAACAATAGTCACTCATAGCCATCTATGCAGCTCTACCTCTACCCCTTCACCATCATGCACTCAACTCTTGCCCTCTCTGCTCTCCACAACACACACACTATTCTCGACCTTCCTCCTTACACAAATAGCAGAGGCTCATCTCTCATCCTTGCTAACAACAGTGCACAGGCGCTCTTGCCCTTGCTCACATAGCAGAGGCAACTTCCACCTTCAAAATAGAGGGTTGCTCTTGGGGTCTCTTTACCTCTACATAGGCACTTTTGACCTCTCTCTACAGAACAGGCTCTTACTCACCCTAACGTATTAGTGCACTAACACAAATATTTTTCCTCTTAGATCTCATTGGAAACTATGTTGCTCCCCCCCATTGCTCATCTGAGCTCCTAGATTTTGTTCCTTTGTTTCTCTCCGATTGATGTTGCTACATTGTCCTGTGTCTATACTACACATTGTATTTGTCACTGCATTCACCATGAGAATGCACACCTGACTATTTCTCCATACTGAGAATTAATTCTCAGCCCTCATGCACACTTCAATTAGCCAAAATCCTCTCTATGAACAACACTCCTATCATTGATTCTCACCATGCTTATTCATGGTTTCGCAGTACTTCGACATGGCTTCTCTATACTTCAGAATGGATTTTCTGTGGACCATTTTCCTTGTTTCCTTGTCTCTGAGATTTCTGTTGATCCATCTATCCACTTAACTCACTAAGACATGCATCAGAGCACAGGAATAACTTGTCTCACGTCATGGCAAACCCAACACTCTTTCCCTAAGATCATTGCCCTTGTCGCCTTGACCCAGTGATCATTGATAGTCACCATTAAGCCTGAGACCAAGTCCTCTAAACCTGCATTCAATATTCGTGACTACCGACCCATATTCTCTTTAATAATCCTTTGTACCATGCTTTATTAGAGAAATTACAGCATAGCACAATATCATAATCTTTTCCTTATCGAAACTTTATTCATAAAACACATTATGAATACATCAAATTCCGATTGTCCTTGGCCCCTTTTTGTTTAAGCTCCTTATCGCACTTCTCACCAAAGGACCACTTCCTGTGACCGAAGGTTTAGCCTGAAGGTGCTAAGTCCTTTAGCACCCTTTTGGGGACATTCTTTCCTTTGTTAAGTGTTGTGCAGTTATTTCTATAGGTTTCCTCTTCACCATGCGTTAACAAATCAGAGCCCCTTTAATCAGCCTTTTTCAATTGACAACTCTTGTAAAGTGTCGACATCCACAATCCTCCAATCATTGACTTCTGATGTGACTCAGACCCCTGGCTCCTTCTGCTTGGCCCTTGGTTCTTTGAACCCTTACGACCATGTGCCAGTCTAATGTCATAATCTCTTCTTATTGAAACCTTTTCAATGAAAAACTCTTATAAAGTCCCAATATACTAATCCTGCAATTGTCGACTTCCAATGTGACATCATCACTACCACATGTCACTTCCTGAGTGGTGACATGTGTGGCCCATTAGGCCACCCAATATGGTTTAAATTGTCTGCCATGTGTCCTTCTATACTTCTATGTCATGTTGATGGCAGCTAGCCACTTATCCCTTATCAAAGCCAACCAGATGCTGCCATGTGTCCTCATCGGAGCCCACCAGACAGTACCACATGTCCTTATCAGGGCCAATCACATGCGACCACATGTCTTGCTAGAGGAGAGAGAAAGGGACTCGTCAACCTTGGTTTTACACCAAAATCCTTTTTTAATTCCTTATCCATGTCCCTGGTGGATTTTAATGCTATCGACGTTTTAACATTTTGGCAACATTCAAATGTTTCACCACTTGGAAAGTCCTGATGTTGTGACTATCGATGCTTTGATCTCCACCGAGCTCCAACATTTCCTACTCTGATGTACTACACCTCCAACATTCCAGCACATTGATCTCCAATCGTCGATACACCAAATTGCGGTGTTGTGATGCACTGGTATGCCCGACCTCTGATTGCGATCGTCGATTTGCCTATCCTCTAATATGTCAATATTCTTTCCTACCTAAGGATTCAATTCCCTGAACTTAAACAAGCCATCACTTTTGAAGAAATAATCCATTTATGGACTTCTACATATCATTGGAAATGTCTTCTAGAACACTTTCCAATGGATGGGGTCTAATAAAGTCTTTGAGCCCATATTCTACCTCAAATATGGCTCCAATATCTCTGACATTATTCTGCTTGTTGACTCTCCGGAAAGATGGAATCACACCCACCATGGTGATACTTTGCATGAATCTTGAAGCTACCATGGAATTCCATATGTTCCATCACTATAATCATCATTGGTAACTTCTCCAATAAACCTACTGTCATGATGATTCTCTACTTGAAGCCTATAGCTACCATGAGATTCCTCATGGGCCATCACTACCAACATCTACTGCAACAAGCATATGAACTTGTCCAGTTGACATCACCATAAAAACTCCTACCAAGAGTTAGGAAATGCCAACTTCCCAACACATCTCCCAAACATGACTATTGACATCAATGCCAACACACTTGCATATGCCTTCACTAGGCCACTAGCCATCCAAACAATTCCAACTGTCCAACAATCTCCCCCTTTGGCATTGATCGAAAAACTCCATCCTTCTCTTCATGTGATGGCCAATCCTCATGCTTCTTCTACATATCTCATTGCATGAGAAACCAATGGCCTGCTTTCTTCTACATAAGCCATCACAACGTCTCCACAACTTCTCTCCCCCTTTGACATTAATGGAAAGGGGCTACAAAATTCCTTTCTCTCCCCATGCAATCATCAATTGTGTAGACCAAAGTCTAGTTGTTGACATGTGCATTCTACTTCACATACATCTCTACCAAGGTTTTCATTGTTGCTACTTGTTAAATGGGAATATGTGATATGATCCCCCTGAACATATATTTCCTCATCTTTGTCCTTCTAGTTTTGGACTCCTTATGGCTGCTAGCTAAGCACTCTCTCCACCAATGCATCTTTTGTATCATAAATATTGGCACCCATTAAACTGCTCATGGTATTGTTGCTGTTGCAAATACCAATTAATGATGATGCATTTCGGCTTGTATTTCTTCGTTGCGGCTACTTCTTCTGAGACTATGCTCACATTTTTTTAGCATCTCCACCTCTCCCCTTGAGATCATTCTCATACAATAGGGACTTCTTATACCAACTGCATCAAAATAAATGATACAAATGGAACAATGTACGAGGAAATCTCTAATATTTCATTTCTAAAAAATAAATGTCCATTTGCACACATGGTTACTCAACATGAGCCCAACACAACCAATTGACATAACTATACCAATTGAGGGTTAAGGGACATGGAAATCTTAAAACAATTGTGTTTTATGAACGCAAGACTTCTATGCATAATCAAACTACAACTTAAATGAAATAAGGGCATTTCACCAAAGATGCAAACCTTTCAATTTACTTAGAAATATTCCTTTCTAAGGCTACCCATTGTTTCCTGTTAATGCTTATCAAAGCAACTCCCCCAAAGCCAATTCTCTTTGATCTCCTACAATATCTATCTCACCTCTGCATGGGGACTGATCCTATGGACCTACTTGACATTGATCTTCCTGTCATTCCAAACTTCCATTGCAACCCATCTTCTTCCCACAACATAAGATATTATTATGTACTCCTCATGTTGGTTGCACTCTACTTTACATTAAAAATAAACCAATGTATTCTTGTAATCAACAAGAAAACACAACCATACCTTCACACTCAGATGCACCTTACTATTTATTCTTCTTGGCTTCCTTCATCTAACTTATTCGGCCTCCCTTGAGGCCATTCTCTTCCTTTACTGAAGAGAAGGAGGAGATCTACTCCCTGTGAGAATACCATCCTCCTTCTTCCTCCAGACCTTGAATGGTTGAGTCTTGACAAAAGAATTACTCTCCAGCTTCTTCTTAGTTACACATGGGTAGAGGAATCTTCTCTTTTACCTCCTCTTTCTTCACCCAAATACTCTTGGAGCTATTCTTCCTTACAGAGAGGTACATCACACAAGTAATAGGATTATTATTCTTATTTCTTTCTCCTTAATTCATCTTGCCCTTCTCATTTTTCGCAGCCAACTTTCTTGTGCTTGAGTTTTCCAGAGTTCTAGCATTCAACATGTCTTAAGACAAGGGTAGAGGAGTTACTCTTCTTGACAACATTCTTGCAAAAACTCCTATTGTGGCCAACATGCCTTCTTCTAGCCTTTATGTGCATCCTTGGGTTGCTGCTACCCAACACATTTTGTTTCCTTGCATGCCATCTATATTCTACGGCTTTATGTCCAAAATTATCGCAAGAAAAACAAAAAACATAAAAATTCCTTTAATGATAGAGGTTACCTTTTTTTCTGAAGGCTCTATTGTTGAGAAGGAAGAGACCTATGCTAGCTCTTCAAGTGCCTTCTATGACAACCTGTATTGCTATCATGCACTCTTCCTTGTAGTTTCCTTACCCTCTTCTGCTACAATTCCTACTGTTGCTTCTTGGCCTTTTGTTGCAGTTCCAGTTGCTGCTTCTTAGCCTTCTTATGTTGCCTTTTATTCTCTAGTTGTTGTTGCTTTCCATGTTGCTGATGTTGTCCAACAACCTTTATTTATTTGTTGTTGTTGGAATCCTCAAGCTTTTGATATTAAGACAAATTTGTTTCGTCTCAGTGAGACTACCTCATTTTTCAGTCTCTCATAGCAATCTTCCTTTTCACTTAATTAAGTGGTTAACATCCTAGCTAGTCAGCTAGCCTCTTCGTGTTGAGAATTTAGTTCAACTATTGTTTTTCTCAACTTCTCATTCTCAAGCTTATAAATTTTCATATTCTCCTCTTTCTTGAGATTTTCCTCTAGTAGGTCCTTGACCTCCTTTAGAGCCAAGGTAAACCTATTTCTATAAAATATCCTTTCATCTATATCATTTTCTTCACTACCATAGGTGCTAGCTTCTAAGCAGAATGGTCTCTCTTCTGTGACTTCTACCTCATTAGCAGGTGTGTGATGAGCAACAACTTCTCCATGTTCTGTTTCATTGCTAGAGCAGCAGGGCTCCTCAGTGTCTTCTTAGGCCACATGGATATCTTAATCATGCAGACATTGCAATCTGTCGAGCACTTCCATTTTTGAATTACAATTTCTTACTTTATTAGCATCTGGCTTAGATATCCCTTTCATAATGACCTCCTTGGCCTTTTCATTGTGCTCATTCTTTTCTCTACTCACAATAGAGATATACATATCAACATTCAAGGTCAGTAAATATTCCAACATTAAAACCTCCCAGACTTCATAGTCTGATCCATTTAAAAATGGAACTCCTTCTGCTTTTAGCCAAGCTGGATAAGCCATTATTTCCCTTTGATCTACCTTCTAGCATTAAGCTATTCCAGAAGGAACGTGGCTCTGATACCAATTGTTGGAAACAATGATAATACTGAGAGGGGGGATGAATCAGTATTAACACTAATTTTAAACTTTTTATGCCAATTTTCTTTTCTGATTCAAACTTGGCAACCATCCATATAATGAGCAACAATATGTAATATGGCAGCAACATTAACTCAACATACAAGCATGCAAACCATAATCATCATACACATTAGACACAAGGTTTTTCATGTGGAAAACCTTTCAGGAAAAAACCATAAATGCTTTTTTTGTTATTGATGTAAATAAGAGAACCTACTCTATTACATCAATCTGTTTTGTGAGCACACACTCACAGAAAGAACCAACTCCCTTTGATTGTTTGCTAGCACTGACTAGTAGGAAGCACCAACTCCCTTTGATTGTTTGCTAGCACTAACTAGCAGGAAGCACCAACTCCCTTTGATTGTTTGCTAGCACTGATTAGCTAGAAGCACCAACTCCCTCTGTTTGTAGACACCTGTCTAGATTACCCGAAGCACCATGTGAGGCACTGAACTCATGGATTTGTTGCAAGCACCAACTTGTAGCTCCTTGAATTTTTGCAAGCACCAACCCACATTTAAATAGGAATGGAATGTTCTTTGTATTTTTGCATCCACTATGCCTGATAACATCTTTCATTTCTGCTCACACTTCTCACTTTGAATCACTCTTCAAAAACCCATTGATATTCTCAACAATAGTCACTCATCACCATCTATGCATCTTTGTCTCTGCCCCTTCAACATTATGCACTCAACTCTCAACCTCTCTTCTCTCCATAGTACACACACTGCTCTCAGCCTTCCTCCTTACCCAAATAGCATGGGCTCAACTCTCGGCCTTGCTAACAGCAATACACATGCACTCTCAGCCTTACTCACATAGCACAAGAAACTTCCACCTTTTACACAAAGCACTTCTCTCAGGGTCTCTTTACCTCTGCATAGGCACTCTTGGCCTCTCTCTATAAAATAGGCTCTTACTCAACTTAACACAATAGTGCACCAATATAGAACATTTTCCTCTTAGCTCTCACTGGCAACTATGTTGCTTCTTCCCATTTCTCATCTAAGCTCCTAGGTTTTGTTCCTCTGCTGCTCCTCAATTGATGCTTCCACATTGTATTGTGTCCATACTGCACACTATACCTCGACATGGCCTGCCATTATGTTGTTGCATCTGTCTTGGTCTTTTCCACTGCATTCACCATGAGAATGGGCACCTGATTGTTTCTCCATAATAAGAATTAATTTTTAGTCCTCCTGCACACTCCAATTAGCCACAATCCTCTCTGTGAACAACACTCCTATCACTAAGGCTCTCCATGCTTGTTCATGGTTTTTCAGTCCTTTGGCATGGATTCTCTATACTTTGGCATGACCTTTCTATGGACCATTTTTCTTGTTTCCTTGTCTTAGAGTTTTCTGCTAATCCATCTATCCACTTAACTCACTGAGATGTGCATCAGAGTACATGAATAGATTTTCTCACCTCATGAAAGACCCAACACTATTTCCTTGAGATCGTGGTCCTTGTCACCTTGACCCAGCAATCTTTGAGAGTCACCATTAATCCTAGGACCAACTCCTTTGCTTCTGCATTCAATCTTCGTAGCTTTTGACCCATATACTCTTTAATACTCCTTTGTACCGTGATTTATCAGAGAGATTAAACCACAATGCAATATCATAATCTTTTTCTTCTCGGAACTTTATTTATAAAACACATTACGAATACAATGAATTCTGATTTTCCTTGGCCCCTTTTTGTTTAAGCTCCTTATCGCACTTCTCACCATAGGACCACTTCCTATGACCAGAGGCTTAGCCTTAAGGTACTAAGTCCTTTAGCACCCTACTGCGGACCTTCTCTCCTTTGTTAAGTTTCGCACGCTTGTTTCTATAGGTTTCCTCTTCACCATGTGCTAACACATTAGATCCCCTTCCATCAGCCTTTTTCAATTGCCAGCTCTTGTAAAGAGCCGACATCCACAATCCTCCCATCACCAACTTTCGATGTGACCCAAACCCTTGGCTATTTCTACTTAGCCCTTGGTTCTTTGAATTGTTACGACCATGTGTGAATCTAATATCAAAAGCTATTCTTATCAGATATTTTTCAATGAAAAACTCTTATAGAGTCTCGATATGCTAATCCTACAATTTCTTAATTCCAATGTGATGTCATCATTGCCACATGGAACTTCCTGAGTGTTGAAACGTGTCACTCAGATATGGCCCATTAGGCCACCCAATATGGTCAAAACTGTCTGCCACGTGTCCTTCTATACCACCACGTCATGTTGACATCAATTGCCACTTGTCCCTTATCAAAGCCAACCAGACGCTGCCATGTGTCCTCATCAGAGCCCACCACAGGTTGCCATGTGTCCTCATCAGTGCCCACTAGATGCTACCACATGTCCTTATCAAGGCGAATCACATGCGACCATGTGCCCTGCTAGAGGAGAGAGAAAGGGACTCACCAACCTTGATTTTACACCAAAATATTTTGTTAATTCCTTATCAGTATCCCTGAAGCCTTTTAACGTTATCAATGTTTTAACCCTGTCAAAACATTCAAATAGTTCACCACTTGGAAAGTTCCAATGTTTTGATTGTCGATGTTTCAATAGCCACTGAGATCTAATGCTCCTACTCTGATGTATCACACCTTTGACATTCCAATGCACCAATCTCCGATTACCGATACAAACTACGGTATTGTGATGTGCTGGTATGCTCCACTTCTGATTGTGATCGCCAATTTCCCTGTCCTCTGATATGTGATCCCCAATATGGCTTGATCATCGACAATTTCACCACCAACTGCGCCAATATGCCAATGTGATGACCTCTGATTGCGATCATCGATTTCCCTGTCCTCTGATATGTCAATATTCTTCCCTGCCTAAGGCTTCAATTCCCTGAACTTGAGCAGGCCATAACTTTTGAACCAGGAATTCATTTCTGGACTTCCTCATATCGTTGGAAATCTCTTCTAGAGATATTTCCAGTGGAGAGGGTCTGATGTAGTCTTTGAGCCCATCTTCTACCTCAAATATGTCTCCAAGATCTCTGACAGTTTTCTACAACTTGACTCTTCGGACAACTGGAATCACACCCACCATGGTGATCCTTTGCATGAAGCCTATAGCTACCATGGACTTTCATCTAGTCCATCACTATGATCATCATTTGATAGATTCTCCAATAAGCTTGATGTCATGATGATTCTCTACTTAAAGCCTACAACTGCCATGAGATTCCTCTTGGGCCATCACTACCAACATCTGCTACAAGAAGAATCTCAGCTTGTCTAGTTGACATCACTGCCAACACTTGTGCCAACAGTTAGGCAATACCAACTTCCCAACACATCTCCCCAACATGACTATTGACATCAATGTCAACACACTTGCAGATGCCTTCACTATGCCACTAGCCATCCAGATAATCCCAACTGTCCAAGACTCATTTCACAATCAAAACATTATATGAATATATATAGATATATATTTTAATTTTAATTTTATTACATTTTTGTGCTGAAAGACACTCAACAACTAGTACAGAAACATTTTGACTCTGTAAGATTACATAATAAAAATATATAAATAATTATAATTATTAATTATTAAACCAACCTAGATCCTTCTTATCTCTGGATCTATCAAGCTTCGAGAGTATAAAATGTCTTGAGGTGCAAACCTTTCCTCATATTTTACACTCAAAAAATATGCTTGAATCTATAACTAGTGTTGCCTACTCTATAACTAGCATTGCCTACTCTAATTGGTTTTTCATAAATTTTTATTATTCCTTGTAAGCTAAATCACGTAGAGTAAGGAGGGGAGGAAAACCTTAACAAGTGTGTCAGAGGTATATATAAATATCCTTCTATGAAGGAACAACCTATTTTTCCCTAAATAAGTCAGGATCCCTCTTCTGCCTCACTAAATCAATAAGTGCCTATGCACAATTCTATGAACAAAATGAAAAAAATGAAAAAAAAAAAAAAAATAAAGGCAAAAGAAGAGAAATGCTTACTGTGCAGAGAGGTGGAGAAAGAAACTCCACCAGGGTACTGTCCAGGCTCGCTGGAAGCATAGTAATGTTTTTGTTCCTGAAGTGACTCCACCGAGGTACTATAAAGGTCTACTGGTAGTGGAGAAACACCATAAATGAAAACTAAGACTCCAACAATTATTTTCACTTATGTATCTATATATTCCCCATCCCCAATCAAAACAATTTAGTTTGACTTGGCTTGGTTAAGTGTGCCACCGATGAAGAGAATGGTAGGGATTATATATTTAATGCAAGCTAAGTGAAGAAGCTACAACAAAAAATGAACTAAAAAATACTTCCTAAAGAGTTATACTTGTTTTGCATCAGAAAATATCTATACAGAGAGCTATATTTCTACCAGTGTGTTGCCAAGTGTTGTAGCTGCTACAACCAACCTCCAAAATTTTTCTCATGCTTTGATTTTGGAGCCTTCCTTTTTTCCAAAGGAGCTTATCTTTTACTGTCATCAAGTGTTCATGGTATGTCAAAGACTTATCTTTTATGCATTCTTGTCTTAGATTTTTTTTATCCTGATCTAAATATTCTAAGTCACAAGAAGCCTTCTGATTTGACCTTGCAGTATTGTTGGGCTTTCCTCCAAAACCTTCACAATCTTGGAAGGAAGACCATCCTTGCCTCTAGAAATTGCACAATCCTTCTTGGAAGGCCAACCTTGAGCTTGAGAACTATTCAATTCTGGATGGCAGCCCAACCTTGTTGATGGAAACTATGCAAACCATCCATTGAGCTCAAAAACTGTGCAATGAAATGATTCAAGAGATTTCACAGTCCTTGGGAATTTCGCAATCCTTCTTGGTAGTATCCATGCAAAGTTTCCTGAAAGAGAAAAAAAGAAGAAAAAAAACCCGTAGAAAATAGGGATTCATTAATTAGTTTCCTGAAGGTGGCATACTTAATATTTTGGAAACTTTTCGCCAAGTGTCACTTTTTCCTTGATTTTAGGCATGTGTGTCATAAACATAAATTAGTCTAGATATATTTAATTGATGCCCCTAGATCTCATTTGTACATTCGATCTTGGAGCTTTAACATTCTCAAGGAGATCAAGGAGCCTTCAGTGGAGTTTGCGACGCTTTTTCGAGTGAGTTTTTCTTTCATCATCTTTTGTTATTTTATTTTTTTTCATTTGACTCTTATGAGTGTTGTTTTTCTCATTTATTTTCATGGTTTCTATTGTTTTAATGTATATTAACTTGTACAAGTGTTGTTTTGGTCCATTGTTTGCCTTTCCCAAGGGTCACATTAGTTTTCTTATTTTTTCCGTTAGTGGTCGTCGCTATGAAGACTCTTCTTATATGTGTGTTCTTCCTTTTGAATGTGGATCTCCCACACTCACTTTCTTCTCATCTATCCATACTTCGTCAAATATTCACTTTAACATGCACTATCACTCATATATTCTTGTTCCCCACACTCTCATTGGGCATATATTCTCATCCCTTGTTTAGTTTTAACCTTGTTTGGCTGGATATTGCGCAAGTTTGGAGCTTAGGCTACAAGATTGGCCTCTGAGACTGCGCAATGCGTAGTATGGCTGACTCAACTGCACATTGTATAGTTCCAGGGCTCAAGCCTACCACCTTGGCAACTGAAACTGCGCAATTGATAGCCTGCCCATGCTATACTATGTGTTGCGTGGTCTCTAGCCTCAAGTTGCATCACTGGCAATTAACACTATGTAATTCACAGTTCCCACAGCTAGTCTCCCTCCCCTCACTTCAAGAATTGCACAATTTTCCCAGTCAAGCATGTGATTGTGCCTGATCTTGCTTTGTAAGTTGATTTGTTGAAGCTAATTTATGTCTTCCATGAGTGCTTTTTCCTCTCACAAGTATTATAGGTGTTGGGAATTTCTCTTCATCAGTCACTGTTATCATAGCACCCAAAAGAACTACTTCAAAGGATACCATAAAGAGAAACACCAAGGAGGCAATTGAGAGTACACCAGTTTACTTGCCAGTATACTCAGACACTCAACTATTTGTAGAGAAGGAATTAGATCTCACATGGTAGAAGGTGAATGGAATTTTCTCAGAAAAGACCTTCAATGTAAATCTGGAAGATCAACAGGTGTATGTAAATATTTAGAAGTCGAGGTTACATAGGGTTTCATGCAGGTACCCAGCATTTCCATGTGCAGATGTTATTAGCTAGATATTGTCTCACATAGATCCAAATAATATGGCTCTTGGAAGTATCAATGGATGGAGGCTTTCTTCCTTTTTGGCAGTAAATTATCATCTTATGTACCACTTACCTGAGCCAAAACCGCTCATGGATTCGTTCTTCTATGCGAATACCAACTACTTGAGCACCAAGGAGATTATTAAAGCCTGGGTCAAAGAGCCAACGAAGTTCTGGTAGACACCCACTAACACAACAAGACCTCACATCTCCTTCATTAATTAGAGAAAGGGTGATGCTAACCAACACCAGAATAAATCCAAGTGTTTTTTCGTAGCCAACTTGGCCTTCACAAGTGCAGCAAAGTCAAACACTGAATATTTGATGGTTGAGAATAAGAAATTGGAAAATAACTTGCAGGTTGTTAGGAAATAGGTTGAACAACTCTAAGCAATAACTCAGAATGCAACTTCCACATAGGTCCATTTGGAAGAGATGAATACAGTGATACTTGGTGAAGTATCGACACTTGGAGAGACCATGTAGAATCTTTATGAGGATCTCATTACCGTGCATAAGGCAGTTGTCCACTTGCATGGCTTGTAGCAGCAGCGTAAATATTTTGTCAAAACTCTTAGTAATGTACAAGTTGCCATCGTCGTCATGCATGAATGGTCAATACAATACAAAATGGCATCGCTTGACTTGGGAAAGAAAATAAAGCAATAGGAAGAGTTGGAGAGAGAAGGAGTTCGAATGTTGATCCAGAACAACAAATAGCTCACCTCATTCATTGGTAACATTAAGGCCTCGTATGCATGGTTATACAATAGCATGGATGTCTTGGTGAAGTCCCACAGGATCCCATCAATCATTTCACTCATAGAGATCAAGGGAAAAAACTAGTTCAAACGGGAGATTGATGAATACTTGGAACAATGGAGATAGGTAACCATCAAGGAGGATATTCAAGTAAACAGACAGAGTATGCACAAGTACATTGGTGGCCCTGTCCAAATCAACACAATGTTTCTCTTACTCGAGAAGGAAACAGAAACTGGTTCCAATTCAGTCTACCCAGATTCCATGGAAGCTAGAGCCCTATTCCATCCTGACACCATCACTCATTGTGCGGTATAGAGCTTGGCAATGTTATGTGGTCGGGAAAAATCAAGTGGCAGTTACTCAGCTGGAGTTTCCACAAAATCAAGCATGATATGTTTTGTCTTATTAGGCTATCTAGTTGGCTCTACCCAATTTTGTCTTATGTGGGTACGAGTTTAAATTGTAATATTATGTTGTAATTTGTAAGTGGAATTCCAAGTGTCAATATTGGAATGTGAAGGGTGATGATGTAATGTAATGATTCATTTTGTAAATAAGTTGAAGAATTATGAGGGAAGTCAAAAAGTCACAAAGGGGAGTTGAAGAGTCACCCCCTCTTGTTATAAATATACCCTCATAATTCATGTAAAGGGCTTTTGGGAGCCAATATTTTGGCTATGCTTAGGCTTAGAATCAGAAGCTTGGGAGTTTGTGAGAGACTTGGCTTCTCTGTCGCATAGATAGAGTATATATTTTTTTGAGGGAGCAGGTGATGTTGACTTCACATTCCACTATTGGGGCTAGTGGTCCATCAATGGTGTATGTTTGATTGGAACTTTCACTTAATAAAAGCTCAAAGTTGACACATTTTCATGCATATGTTGTAAATATAGTAGGAATATTCTTGCTATGTTTGTAATGTATGTTATTTAACTTATGCTTATGCTTATGAAATATTTCGTTTGCATTCATATTAATCTTGTTGAATGTGTGTTGTTGTTTAATTCATCATTGTTAAATTGTGAATTATTTCGCATATTATATTGTGATGTCATTTATGCTCGTGTGTTCCTTTCAAGCTACGTATTATTACAAGATTCTAAGGGTTTCACTCATTTTCTCTTCTGCATGTTAGAATATCCATGCATCACATTTGAATTTCCACAGGGTCACACACTTTTTCTCACCAAAGTCATTATACATCACTCTATGTGTTATTGTAGCCAAGGCACTTCATTAAAACCCACTGCATCGACAACCGAGTTGTATTTCAGATGGGACTCCCACACAAAACAGTGTGAGGTCTAATTGGAACTTCATATTGGGGATATCCCCTAAATTTTGGAGGGTTCATCATCGTCAACAACTCCTTAGGGCGTTAGAGCATTACAATAGTCTTTCTCAGTGTCTGATCCCATCCAAAAAGTTATTTCAACAATTTTGGTAACCTAATTCTAGAGGGGACATTCTCTAATGCCCTAAATTAAATTGTAGAGTGTAATACATGGTTGGAAAGTTGACTTAGAGATGTGTCTAGTGGTACTGAGCAATCCCCTATATTCCCTAGGGCATAAGATATCTTTGCACTTCTTTTGGGCTTATTTTTCAGCTATTCTAGTCACCAAGATATTTCTTGTTAATGGTTTGAGGGTAATTTTGGTGTATTTTTGGTGACACAAGTGTGGGGTTTTTATTTATGGATATATACATGATTTACAATTTATTTCTCTACTTACCTCAGGATTCATAGTTTCTACATATTTAGAGGCGGTTCTACACATGGCATTTTGATGTTCATTCACATCCCACATGTGTGGTTTCTTAGGGTACATTGTACACCTGAAATTTGTCTCATGATGGCACATCATCACTGATCTTCATTAACACGTATTTGGAGGAACTTTGGTGTAATTATATCCACTTTCCATCTCTCTAGATCACATGTGTGGTTGAGGGGACATTGTTTACATATTTGTTTATTTACTTGCATGATGCATCCACATATGACAGTTGATGGATCAATTGACACATCACAATTGTGTTTGATTGAAGGCTTTGACCTATTTTTATGATTTCTTGCACATGGATGATTCACTTGATCATCATTTATACCATGTGCTAACCTAAGGAGGCCATTTAGAGACACACGCGTGGGCTAGTTTTCATATAGATAGAGGACAGTTTTGATAGTAGCATATTTTTTGGAGACATACTAGGGTCTCAAACCCTAGATTTATGGTGGTTTTACTTGGATATTACTTGTTGAATTGGTGACCATAACACCCACTCTTTGTTTCCCATTAAGGCTTATATCTCACTCTTTACACACTCATATTACTTGATTATGAGGGCAGACTACATTTATGGACAAATTTCACACTTTTGGAGGCTCATTTTATCTAGTATTAGGGCATATCAGAAGTGGGTGTTGTTCACCTCCAACTTTAGTTTTTGTTGCATATTTGCTCATTTATCCTCACATGATATCTTAGGAGTGATCCTCCTTCTCTTTTTGCATTCTAGATTGTGTGAATTGGTTCTTTATAGTTGTCTTACTTATTTCTGTTTCACTGTAAATTAAACTATATGGAATTTCTTACCTTAAAATGTGGGCTATTTCCTATTGTTATGAGTTGACTTCGTTTGTAATCTAAACTTTTGCAACATAGTACTACAACTTAGATTTGGTCAGTAGCACCGAAATAAAAATCTGACCTATTGTTTGCTAGTTATGGACTACATTTTTTTGGGGGGTGGGATATTCCCACCATCATTGATGTTTATCTAAATCTCATCCATGCTGAGGTTTTGGGAATTATTTAGTTGAAATGAAGTTGCTATGATAATAAGTCTTGTTTCTATGGTAACCATGAGTTTTTAGCTAAATTAATGTCTATTTAAAATAATAATTAACATTATTGATTTCTTTTCCTTTATGTTATTTCTAGGAAACAAACCTGCTATGTTCATCTGCTTTTATATTCCTTTGGTATTGATGTACACATTATTATTTATATCTTTGTTGAGTTTGTTTCAAATAAATTGATGTCTTTTAGAAGATTATGTCTTTAACAATACATTTCGTAATTGAGGCATGGCCTGATATTTTCCTTGCACATACTTACTTTTTGTAGTATGCCATGTCATTGTTACATTTAGACAACTTTTATATGTGTCATCCACCAGTTGACCTTTATGGGTGTTTGTATTTTGAGCTAAAGGTTTGTCAATCTTAATTGAAATATTTATCCTGATATGTATATTTACTATCCATGAACAGGCAGCAGGAAGGAAAGAATGCTATATCTAAATATATTTTGTTAGATTCCCTACTTTCTAACTATTCGTTTTGCATTGGAAAAGTGCTTGACATTGGAGGGGAGGAATTAAACCTACATTTGTTGTACAAACAAGTAACTGCTTATGGTGGGCTTGGACAGGTATGCCTCATTTCTCTCTTATATTGGGTGATTCTTGAATTCTGAGAAGCTCATAATTCTCTATATGCAACATGTATTCCAAATTCATTAGGTTATGGTATTACGATGATTCCTTAATTTATATCTATGATTTTAGCCAACTCATTATCAACACTAACAATATTGGACAATGAAAGAACATGCAATAACCCAAGCTACAAGGCATTGTAGATTCAAGTTTGTTGTTGCTACTGTATTTAGGAATTATACAATATTTTTGCAAACATGTTGGAACTGTAAGGATGGAACTACTTATTGTCTATTTACTATGGCAATGTTTTCAATTTTTTTCTATCTTTTTGATACTTGATCATTTGTTTCTTTTCTATACTCTAGTTTTTATCAATCCTTTTCAATGTTAAAATCACAAATAATGTTAGAGGGTAGTAAACCCAAAATTCTAGTTACATTATTTGTGTGAGAGGTTATGGATGTGTTTATTCTTTCTTAGATATGTTGTGAATTTCCTAGTCTAAAGGACTTATAAATATCCTCTTTCATTACAAGGAGTTTGATGTGGCTATGAGAAAATGTAGTAGTACTTACATGTAGATGTTATATTGAGAACCCATATTTGTCTATATTGTATCTTTATAGACCCCACGTTTTTGTTTGGCATATCCATGGCAAGGGATGAGTACTTATGTTTGTTTTAATTTTCTTCACAGAGGAATCTATAGGTATTCTAATTAGGTTTAATTCCCATTAGTGAAAGAGTTAGTTAATTAAAATTTTGAAAAAAACTAGTCAAAATAGTAGTTAATTTAATAATAAAAATTCTTTTGCTCTCTATGCAATTTTTTGTACTAGCAGTTATAGTGACATGATTTTTTAGTTATTTTTTTATTTTTATTTTTTAAGGAACTGCTTCAAAAGATCATATTATCATTTCTTACAAAATTGCTATCAAATCATTCATATTCTAAACCTTTCTGTGAAAAACATAGAATTGGGAGTCTAGGTCTCATCAACTAGCTAAACCCATTGTAGAAATTTCAGAGGCTTCCAGACAACTTCACATTACATATACTTTAGACAATCCCATGGCTTGATTACCACTGACCACTACTCCACTTTTACCATCAATCTAGTTTGACATAAGAGAATAGGTAATGCACAAACTGGAAGGATGCAAGGAGTCCAATGCTCCCTGTGGTGATCATGATGGCAAAGGTTGTAAGCAAAGAGTAGCTAATGTACAAAGTAGGTGACACAGGACCACTAAGGTTGTGTAGATAAAACACCAGATAGTTTAATGAGTAGAGAAAAATAGAAATTGACAGAAAGACATATGCAAAGAATGATTTCCACCACCACTTCTAGTTTTCCACACACAGGGGCATGTAAGTCAGAACTAGAGAAACATCAGCACAAACAACTACAAGGAGAATCAACACAATAAAGAAAAATAAAATAAAAAGTGAACCCCGAACTAGATGCTTGACGTGATGAAGAAGAGCTTAATGAAATGAGTGTTGAAAGAAAGTGTTCCTGCACCAACAAAAGGCAACCAAGAAGGATACTTCTGAGGTGGAATCTCTTTGGGAATATGATTGTTACGCACAGGATATTCAATATGTGGTGCCTTGGCTCCAAAAATCCCACCTAAAAGAGTCATAGGTATTGAAATAAAAAACTATAGGGCTAGAAGAATGATAAATGAAGAGATCAATATAGCTCCAATGCTTTGACTTCCCCACAAAAGGAAGTTAAGCATCGTGAGAATCAAGAAAGTAATGCTTGGGAAAGAGCATGCAACACTCCATGAGATTGATTTCTAGCCCCTATGATCCCCCCCTTCATGTTTCTCCACATTTTTATAACAACATAACCTATTGCAACTCCAAGAACAAGGTAGGAAAACAACATTTCAGTGATGAGAGTTCCTCAAGATGTTGGAAACATGAAACCAATGGAAGTAAACAAAATAGTCATTATCGCTATGTCCAATATTGCCACTCCATCACCCACCAGAATGCAGTGAATATATGAGTGAGAAAAGGGACCAGAAAACATCACTCACAACAAGTTTCCATCCTAAGAGTTCTTGATTCATTTGAGCTTCCTTGTCCAGCTACTCATAATGGGTCAGATCTCACCTTACAGTTCAAAAGAAGATCACAAGAACAATAACGACAAGGAAAGAAATTATCATGAGCAAGTTGAGAATTGAAAACCAATGCACCCAATATCCTTCCATTTTCAAGTACACATCCCATCTTGATGACCATCTAATATCACTCTCCACAAAGGAAACTTCATAAGAGAAAGCAATTGGATGTCCTTCCTTTAGGACTTGATAAGGTCCTCGCCCATACAGGTTGCAGTAAATGACAGTAGGATACTTTCCATACATTTTAAGAGTTGAAGAGGCCTCTATATTATGCTAGTAATTGCAAGGAACAACCTCAAACCCCACAACCATGAATTTAAGGGTCATGCTACGATATTTGTTGTTGGCCGACATTGTATCAATGCTATCTCTTGTCCCAATGACCTTAGAAACATTGTCACCATCATATATGTGCACTAGAACATTAAATTTTAGGCGGTTGAAAACATAATGTGTTATTGACACGAAATCCTACTAGAAACCTGGTCCACCGAAGGCTGAAATTGTTTTGTTGTGTACCAAATGGTAGGAAGGTTTTCGAACATCAGGTTCACCTCGTAGAGATTATCGATCCTATGATTCAACACCTTCAGTTGCTCTACCTTAGGGAAATTTTAAGTTCATTGGCATTCATTGGAAAGCGATTTAGTGAGCTCTCGATCTTGTCCCCCATGAGGAGCTATACAAGATTTTATGCCATGTCCTTCACATCATCTAAGGGTTTGCAATGTTGTAGGGAAACTTTATCTCGGCTGAGGTAAGGGAATTGACCTTCACCCATAAATCTGAGCCTTGGGGTTATGAGTGGGGATAATTGATAAAAGATAGAATGCATTTGCATTGTGTGTATTGCCTAATATGCCCAACATAATCAAAACCAAACTCCCACGCCTGTAGCCATCTCTCCTAATTCTAAAATCTCGTGATTGATAATGGGTTTATTGTGTGAACACATATCTAGAACACAACCCTAATCTACATGTTTGAGATTGACTCTTTACATACCTTTATCAGATCTGCTCATCTGGGTATTTTTGTTGGCGTGGTCAGGTAATGAGGTCCTCGATGCCCAAGCAATTTCTTTTGCACTTCTCTTTGAGCTTTTTGCATTCCATATTTTGTAAAGATGATCTGTAATATGAATTTTGAGTTAGTTTATAGATTATAAATTTTACAAAAAATATGCCATTATTTTTAGAGCATTTTTTTAAAAATCAATGCCTATATATAAAATTTCAAGTACTACCATAACTCCTCACATAATTATTTAATGGGTGCTAGCTCAATGGAAGAG
>APFE030995342.1:8463-59476 GCA_000404065.3 Pinus taeda | reverse complement strand
AAATTGAAAAACTGAAAGAAGCAATGGTGGGGGTCCAAGTGGAATTGGTGGGTGGCCACCAATATCCACCTGGATCACATAACTACCTGTTCATGGTGGTTGACAAGTTCAGAAAAATGTGTGTTCTAATGCCATGTAAAAAGACCATTAGTGGACAAGAAGCAACAAACTTGTTCTTTGGACAAGTCTGGGTACACTTTGGGATACTAAGGAGCATCATTTTAGATAGGGATATAAGATTTCTTAGTGCATTATGGACTACATTGTGGGAGAAGACGGACACGAAGTTGAAGAGATCTACAACATTCTATTTGCAGACAAATGGGCAGACATAAGTAGTCAACAAGACTTTGGTGCAGCTTCTGAGGGGTTACAACCAGAAGCATCCAAAGACCTGGGATGAAAATCTGGTATATATACAACATTCTTATAAGAGAGCGGTCACTTCTACAGGAAAGTCCCCATTTGAAACTTGTTTTGGATATTTTCTACCTTCACCTTTGGATATTGCATATGGGCAGCAAGGAGGAGTGAAAGAAGACATTATAGGATATGCTTTGAGAGCTAAAAGTTTTATAGAGAAGACTTGGTAGATCCATCTATAGATATAGGAAACATTGCAGAATTTGCAGGTGAAGTATAAGGCCAGGCATTATCAACACATGAAAGAGAAATAATCCAAGGTGGGAAATAGAGTATGGCTATAGTTGAACAAGGTGAGGCTGCAGAGGTCTGGTAAGAAAATCAAGGCTCTAAGGTATGGTCCCTTTGAGATACTGGAAAATATGAGTGATAATGCCTATCGACTTAGTTTACCACCATATATGTGTATTTACTCAGTTTTAAATGTAGAGAATTTGAAACTTTATGAGCCTTCCATGCTAGACTAGGAAGAAGAACAAGTCCTACCTTCTATGGAGGATTTGGCACCAGATGCTCAGGAAAAGTTGACAGAAGATACAGTTTTGCAGAAGAGATCCAGAACTACAATACAAGTGCAACAAGACCTTTGTCAGATTGGGTTGAAGGGACAACTTCTAGGAAAAATTAAATGGTACACAAGAGAGAAGGTGGAGGAAAATTTTCCTCACCTCACTCAGTAAAAGAATTTGGGGACCAAAAGCCTCCCAAAATGGGGAGGTGTGATCTGGATTGGAACATCATATTATTTGTCATCCATCTCAATGCATTTGGAGTGGAAAACTTGGAGGAATTAGCTCACGACACTGTTTTTACCAGCGGGGCCCAGTTTGGCGAAACAGGGTCTCAAACCATCCAGGAGCGTTTTGAGGCATCAAAATATTTTTTTGGGGGTAAAAATTTACCGCCTAATCCTAGCACATTTTAAAGCTATTCTACACACAGAGAACTTTCCAACAACATAAGAATCACATCAATCGGAGTCCGTCTGCAAAAGTTATGCCACTTAGAAGTTAACCTTCCTATTTTCACACCTATAGCTCGGGAGGATGTCGGGTCAGCCCCCATTATCCATGGAAAATAGGTTAGCCATGTGTTTTTGATGTAAAAGACTCTAGAAGAGTCTATTTTGTAACTCTAGTTAAGAGTTGATGTAGTCAAACTTAACCACTAGTAGGCTATCAGACTGTGTTATAACCGGGTCACTAGGAGGAAGAGGCATTCCATTCTTTCAAGAGCATTTTGTTCCATAGTTGAGAAAAGATACTCACGAGAGATAGGAGGTAGAGCACACAAAGAGGATCTATGCACTATAGCAGCCTACGAGCCATAGACATTACTTCTTTGTATCTACATCCATATTTCCAGACAGAGAAAGAGAGCGAAGCAGCCTCGCCTTCGAGATGGGCTTTCTCTCAAAAGGGTGTCCTAGAGAGCATACCTTGTGTATTATGTGTGTGTGAGCTTATTTTGTCGTTCTCTACTTTTTTGCTTGATTTACTTTTACATGCATGCACTAATTACAGTGAATTTTACAGATCTAGAAGTTAAATAAAATTGTAACAGTGTAGAATCTTGGATTTTGCGACAATTTACAGATCAGAGATTTGCTCCCTCTCTGTGATTGATAGCTCTCTATGCTTGATAGATCTATACACTCATTTAGTTTTTTCTTTTTCTTTTTTTGAAGCAATCTGACATGTATCATAAAACGAGTTTTTTTATACTTATCATGGTTTGATATACTTTTTGACGGAGACTTTTAATTAAGCAGATGGATAGATGTGTCTACTTTGGATTATGGGTATTATAATTTTAATTTAATTATCAGTAATTATCAGGTGGATAATAGGGATTTAACCTCCAGAAAATATTTCTAGTAGTATACACAAATCAAAGGTTGACATTTGATATTGATAAGTTATGGTATTGGTCCATGGTAGTATAACAAAACCTACTTACAAATTAAGAATTTCCATAGTAAAATGGGGTAAATCTCCATGGTTAATAATCTTGTTCTATATTTTTTAAAAAAATATATGTTTAATTTTAATTTTGGCAACATAAGGCATATAATGAAATAAATGTTTTCATATTTATTATGGATTGATATCTATTGATATTTATTAATCATTTAATTTATATCTATGTGCTAGTCTATAAATAGGTTGTGTTTCAATTTTACTAAAACCATATCCAAAAAACAATAATTCATGTCATATGACACATGCATATGACATTTTTCTTAATTAATCAATTGAATTAAAATAGCAAAAAAAGTGACCCTACTATAATTTTTAGGTTTTGTTTCAATTTTACTAAAAGCATATACCTAAAAAAAAAATTCATATCATATGACACATACATATGATATTTTTCTTAATTATTCAATTTAATTAAAATAGAAAAAAATAACCCCAAAATAATAGAATAAAGTGACCATAGATGGGAAAATAAATAAAATATTATGTATAAAAAGGTCCAGTATTCAAACCCTCATTCACATTAAAATTCAAAAAACTAATTCCAAAATAAACCATTATACTCTTTACTAATTTATAATCATGATTAATCACACATACTTGGTTTCAGCTACCAGTGTGAGATGACCCAGAATGATGTAACAAAGCTGTAAATATTAGACACATAGAAAGATATTTCATCTTTGTAATGAGAAAACCACTCATTAATTAGCTTTGCATCACTTTTATGAATAAAAACTAAGCAGATATAAAAGTATTTTACTATGACTTTACTGAAGAGCTCTGCCCAGGGTTAGTTTTGTGGCAACTAGGCAGATCCCTGCCTTTTGTTGGACATCATAGATCTCGAAATTATACTCTACATCAACTAACTTTCCAGAAACCAAGTGCTTATTGAGTTCATTAATGTCCACAGTTTCAACAGCGAACCTTGTAGTTGTTCCATTTGAATCTCTCATGTACAATTTAGTAGAATATGTTGTTGTCTCCCCAGAAACTGCAGTTGCAATGTTGTATAACCAAAGCGAAAAAATTATAAATTTCATGGGATTAGATGGATAACACGCCACCAAATTACCATATAGCTCTGACATAAGTTGCCAGTAACATGCACTGTAAAAGCTATTTCTGCATAGGGACAGGAAATTAATTATGGAAAGAAATTAAGTAAAAGTGGGGCTAAATTGTTAACTCAAGAAATTGTGTTTAGAGCAATTCTCATGCATATATAGAAATTGTGTTTAGAGTAATTTCATGGGATGAGATGGATTACACGCCACCAAAAACCATATAGTGTTGACAGAATTTGCACCATTACCATTAACATGTACCGTAAAAGCTATCTTTGCACATGAACAAGAAATCTATTATGGAAGGGAATTAAGTAAAAGTGTAGCTAAATTGTTAAGGGAAGAACTTGTGCTTAGAGAAATTCTCAGATATATACAGTTATGCCCATAAATAAACCACAAAAGATTAAACCACATGACATCCTTACAATCAAAAACAAGCAAGCGTAGATAATTTAACACTCATTGTATACGAATGTTAGGAATGGTGTTCCCTGCGCCATCTTTCACCAAAGGCTTCCACTCAACCTCATCATTATTTCCTAAGAACAAATTATGTGCAATGACATCACAATCCTTGAGAATGTTACAAGTTTGTGAATATGGTTCCACAACAAATGACAACCGTAGTTTGCCTTTGCTAGAGGGGTCAGCAAACTTCTTACTTATCCCTTGATAGCGTATCTTCATGATAGCATGCCATGGCGTTGCATTCAATAGAATTTTTTTACATATATATCATTATCTTTTAGCCTGTTGAAAAGAGGAGAAGTTACATCGCACATTAAAAAAAATTTCAAAATTGAAAAAAATAGTAATTATAGTGTATGCTATACACTCATTATATATGAGTATTTTGCAAAAATTGAGGATGAAATTACAATAAACCATGAACATGGTCTTTGGTACGCACTACCTCATGGTAAAATATCAAGCTTCTTCCGACGGAGAAAGAAGCTTGCAAAAATTATTTTTGACTGAGTTACAAGAACTTGTACGCGAACCTTTAGACATATACAATGCAAAATACGCTCTTTCAATGGCCTCCTACCTATATGAGCAAAACTACACTCTAAGATCCTAAGCAAACCTCCAATGAACTTCAGATGAAATTCACTTAGTGAAAAAGATATAACAAACATATAAACACATGCAGAATAACTTCTTCTTTTATTGTTTTGCAAATAGTTGGATTTTATAAGTCTCAATTTCTACCAGATATTGACTGCTAAGGGATTTATCAATTATACTAGCTCAAATTAGGCTAGGAACCGAAGGCTTCTTGGCCTTTTGCGGACTCTGTCTATGAATTCAAGAACTCAAACCAAAAAGACCCTTTCCTAAAAAATTTGGCCACTTTAGGTTCTCACTAGGCTCACAGGTCCTGATGCACAAGCTTCTCATACTTCAGACAATCTATGACTCGATTACAGACTAAATAATTTCTCTGTGATGCAAGCAGATCACCCTCAAGACGCAGATGTAGAGCAGTGATAATTCTTACTCTGAGACACCTATACTTCTCAAATCCAACTCCTGATGCCCCTAATGGTTCTCCTCTCCCTTATTTATAATAAGTTGGGGGAGACAGAGCAGCATCTTATGGTGCTATTGATACTGACTAATATCTTTTCTGTAGATGCTCTGAGATGTGGGTCAAACCGCACCACTCATCAGAGAAGTGCTATAAGCCTCAGAGAATCATCCAGTGAATTTTTATAATAGTGGCTTTGTAGACAAGGAATCATCTAAAAAGTATACAAAGTAGAGATTTAAGGCATCCCACGATACCTTTATTTACATGTTTGAGATATTATTGGAATCCCACGATACCATTCACACTCATCGTCAGGTGACTAGACTTTTACATTATTTCACACAATGGATGCTTTTATTGTGAAAAGCCCACGAGAAATGAATATATCTACAATAGTTATGTCCCCAACATATTTGTGCAAGGGAATCTTTGTTTGGCATATTTTCCACTTGTGTCCCATGCTTTAGAAAAGATGTGCCAAAGTATCATGGGCTTCCCTAGTACCATTTGATGCTTTATTTTTGTCATGACTAACCATTGGTGATGTTTAGCCATGAAATCTAAAAGAATCTCATCATCTGTGAATCTTTTCAAATATGCTACAGTTTTACAAGGTTGGTGAAAGTAGTCCATACATTCCTCGCATGCATGTCTGTAATCTGATTGGAAATAAATAGGGTCCATAGCAGTTTTGTTGATGTCGAACCATGTCCACCATTCGTTTAATCAATCTAGCCGATGTAGTAGCTAGGTGACTAATAGTGATCCAAATTTTAAGAGAGTATAATAGGTACCATATCGTTTGTCTCTGCAAAGTAGGTTCCACCATAACTTTTTATATCCCAAGGAATCATAAACAAAATTAGGAAAAATGCGTTCTGGATTATGTTGAGGCCATAAGATTCTACGGAATTTTGGACCTCTTGTTGTATTTATCACAAAATATTTCTGAAAAATATTAAATTTGCTATTTTCCTCTCCCCAAATTATGTTAATATCTTTAAAATGAATATTTAAGGCATCTTCTCCCAAGTTTTCCATATGTCTAGAATGGTCAAAAACCATGTCATTGATCCATTTGCTGGATTTTGGATAAACCTTGCATTTTGGGACCAAATGTTGTAGCTCTCCATGAGGTTGGAGATTCACATCTAAGACCTGAGTGTTTCTCAGTTGCCAAGTTGGTTTCTAGGAATTCATATAATCTTCCCAGTTCATGGAATCTGCAATTTCTCTTAAAGTTGCATGACCAAGAGTAAGATCCCATTCAGTTACTATAACCATTAGATGTGGTTGTTCTTGAAGGTTTTCTCTACTGGGAAAATCAAGAATATATTTTTTATTGCCCTTGATGTGTTCAATTTCAAAATCAGAGTTTGTGAAGAGAGCTTGCCATCGCACAAATTTTGACTCTCGTGGTTTCTTGATATCTTTGGTTAACACCTTCTTCATGGCTGAAGCATCAGTTATGAGAAGGAATCTTTTGTCTATTAGATTTATATCAAATTTATCAATACAATTCCATGCAACTTTCACTTCCTTTTCAATGGTCAAAGATTTTTTCTGCACAGGGTTCCATACCCCTAAGGCAAACTGAATAATTTGTTCTTGGCCTTCCTTGAGTTGTTTGAGAATTCCTCCCCATCCTATATCACTAGAATTTGTCTAAAAACTATTTTGCAAACATTCATATGAGACACAGAGGATAGGAAGAATTTTTACCTTTTCTTTTATTTTTCTAACAATAGTTGTGTGCACCATACTGCATGGTTCTAAGTTATTTTTCTGTCTTTGATTTAAAATCCTCCTATCTTGTACAAAATCTTTATAAAAGTTGCAGAAATAGTTTAGACAACCTAGGAATCTTTGTAATTAGGTTTTGTCCTTTATTTCATATGGAAATTTGTCTACAAATATCACTATGTGTCGTTGAAGAGAAATCTGGCCATTTTCAATGATGTGACCAAGGAATTTAACCTTGGTCTAGAAGATTTCCATCCTTTTACTAAGAACTAAACCATTGCTTTTGATAACTTGTTTAATTGATGTACATGCTTGAAATATTCATTAATTAATCTATAAAATATCAAAACATCATCAACATATACAATAAGCAAATAAAATTATGGCTTAAACACTTAATCCATCACATTTTGAAATTTGGAAGGAGCATGCTTTAGTCCAAATGGAATGACATTCCACTATTAATTTCTAGAGGGGACATTGAAGACTGTTTAAATTGGTATTCTTCTTTGATTGAAACCTGCCATAAACCCGACTTCATGTCAAATTTTGAAAATATCTTAGCTCCTACAATTCTTGATATCAGGTTTCCTTTGTGAGAGATAGGATAAGTGTCATCATCCAGAAAATTATTTAATGATGTATAATTTATTACTAGTTTGGGCACTCCTTTGATTTGTCCAGAAAGCTTAGTCACATAGAATCCATAACAATTCCATGGACTATCAAACTCTCTTATTAGTCTTGTTTTTAGGATATCTTTAATTTCTCTTTGGCAAAGTTTTCTATATTCTTTGTTCATTGGAATAGCTCTACTTTTACATGGTTCTCCTGTGTATTTATTTTTGTAGGGTAGTTCTACACAATACTGCTTCATCTACTAGAAAGCATTAGGTTCTTCTGCAGAACATTCTACCTCTAACTGTTTTTCCAATTCTTCTATTTTTATTATGACTGAAACTTGTTTCATTCCTTCATCTATCTTCAAGCGGGATTTACAGTCTTTAAGTTCTTCTAGCCTTTTTACTGATTTTCCTAGCTTTTGCATAGCTTGGACCATTATAGAAATCCTAGGGGTGGAGACAAATGGTAATGTGGTGGCATGTAAATACCCTTCTTGGTTTGGAAACAAGATATAATATCCTGATATGCCATCATCCAATTTTGTTGAGGTTCAACAGAAGCTAAAAATGGATTTCCCAAGATGTATTCAAATGGGATTCTTCCTACTACGAATTTGACATTAATGCAGTAATTTTCAAAACAAATTGCGCTTTAGGAACTTCAAACTGGAATTTGTATTCTTATGTTCCTAGCCTATGAATTTTCTTTTTTCCTTTTTCCAATATTTTGCAGGAATTGATTTTTTGTTCAATACATTTATATCTAACTAGTGTCTAACAAAGTCTTTAAGGTAAAGACTTCCCCCTGAACCTTGAATATAACCATAACATGATATCGCTGATGTTGTATTACCATAATTTTCATGTTATTTCACCCTGAATAGTCATTTGATTTGACTTCATATATTTCTCAATTTGAATTTTTTGTGAGAGGGTTTTTTTCTAAAATCTCATTTTCTTTCATTTTACCTCTTTCTAGTCTAGAGCCCTGAGCTTTGATTTCACTAATTTAACTTTTCAGACTCCTTATCTCTTGATTAACTTCATTTATAGTGGGAACTCTTTGCTTGTCTGGCTGGTGTATTCCCTTAAATGACCTAGTATTTTTCTAATAAGAAGCATCAACAAAAAGGGATTTTGGTGCAAGACCTTTTCCAGCATTTACTGATGTAGAACCTTGGTTTTTGACCATGTTCTATAAAAATGTCTCCATCAGTATCTCTTTCATTTCTCCTCTAGGAAGAATGTTTATTCCAGCTAAAAATTTTGCTTCTTCATCATCATAAATGTAAGCCATGCAGAGTTTTAATTTCCGTTATAGATTAGGCTCCTCTTCAGAGATATATTCTGAATCTAACTCAGAACTTCCACAATGGAAATTTTCTGAGTCTGTACACTTGCAATGGTCAACAACAAATACTCCATCGTGACTTTTTGAATATTCTAAGTCAGAAAGACTAAAAATTAAAGTCTCAATAGAATCACAACAGTCTTGTACTATAACATGTATTTCTTCTTTAATATGAATATTAGGACAATTTTATTCTTTGTGGAATTTGGATCCACATTTATAGCATTGGACTGAGATTAGTGTTTTTCCCTCTTCTCTCCTTTTTCTATCCTATTGATATTTCTTAGCAAATTCTTGTGACTTTTTTCCTTGTGTAGCTTAGATTCTTCCCCTTGTGGACATTTATTTGAAGTATGGCCTTGTTTGCACCATAACCAACAAGTAAGTTTTTTTCGGGCTTATTGCTTGCATGTTCCTAAATGGATGTCTTGTGGACCATAGTAATGGGTCTAAGAATTATTTTGTAATATCCCTTTGTTTTTTTTTACTTTTGGGGTTTTGTTGAGAAGTCTTTCTTTTTGAAACTTTTTTCATGATCTTTTTCACTTAATTTCTTTGTACCACTAGATCATCTAAAGACATGCCATATTTATTACATATAGAATTCCTATCAGGTAGCCTCAATAGTGTTTGTATGGACTTGTTCACTTTCATGTTTGTACAAAGGCCTACTAGAGATTTAGTTATAATGTTGTATATTCCCCCCAGGTATACTCGAAAACATTTTTTATTTTCAAATAATCTACAAACTTTGAAGGAAGTGATGCGAGATAAACTTGTTTCCACAAAATATTTTTACTGTCTTTTACTTCATAGATTCTTTGGACCTAATCTCTATGGAAATCTTCATATTGTGACACTCTTTTGCATTTAAGGTTCATTAACACTAGAGAATGATTGTCAAAAATATTTGTTTCTACCTCGCAATAGTGTTCAAGAATTAAGAATGTAGATGCTCCAATAATGTTTCTTTGTGGACTTCCATCTGCATTATGTATAACATCCCCAGTTTCATCTTGCACTGTATCTTGTGCCATTTTATCTACAAGTGTTGGGGAAGATCCTACTTCTCACCATATTTGAAGGATGCCAGTAAAACACTGAATTAATGTCTTACATGTTTCCACTTCAGTTTTTCCTCTCATGCACATTAGCTTATATTCAATAAACATATGATCTATCATTTGTATTATTTGTCCTAAACTCAAGTTATCAATATTCCAATCCTTATGAGCATCAATAAAAAATGTTTGAGTTTTAAGCATCTTTCCTTTACCACTTAGATTAGGTGTAGGATAATGAGAGTATTGGATGGGAAGTGGTTCATAAATGGGTAGGAGATAGGGCTCAAATGAAGATTCTTGTTTTTCTTCTTTTTATTTTGGAAACAAGATGGGAAATTTATCTACAAATTTATGAACTATTTGTATTTGTACAGGATGGCTGAATAATAATGAAGAAGGAATTTATTAATCTTTGTTTGTCAAAGATATTTTTGCAAATTGGGAAGAAAGGTCATCAATAGTTTTCATGGGTTGAGACAAATCCTCTATGTACTTCATGTCCAATTTCTTTAAAGTGATTTTCCATTTTTTCCGATAATGTCTTTGCTTCTTTATATCCTTCTCTGGCAAACCCTTCTATAGTAGAGATGGAAAATTGAAATTCATTCAAACTCTTATTTGCACTATTTACAGAAACTTGAAGCGTGTCTACTTGGTATTTTTGTGCATTGATTGAGGATGTATGCATTTCTAGACCCTTTAAACAAGTATTAGTCGAGTTTACTTGTTCACCGACCTTTTGTATTCTTCCCTCAATCCTTATGGCAGAATCATCTTTCAGAACTAATAGTACTGCTTTAGAAACCTTTCTCGTATCTTCAAGAGTGATTCCTTTATAAGGAGGAAAAATAGTGGGAGATTCAATTTTTGTGTCATCTATGGTTGTCCAATGATGTTTAGAGGAGGTAGATGGGGATTCTGAAGATATCATATGCACACCGATGTCATCCTTTGTTCTCTTTTATTCATAAAAGGAGATCCATACATTGTTTTGATCCATCTAATCTTTCCAAGATAATGAAAGATTTTTCTTTTCTTCTAGTGATGTAGAGATGTTGAATTCTTTTGTGTGTAGATGAGTAAATAAATCCTAGTTTAACATATTTTTCATCCAGTTTGTATCAACCTTGTGTTTTAGGTAGCCTTCCATAAGAGAAAAAATAAATACATCTAAGGTTTTAATGGATTTTTGCAATCGTTTGGAACATGATTTTTTGAATCTACATGATGGAATAAGCTCATCCATTTGTTCTAAGTATCCAAGTCCATATCTTGGCATGTTGGAAGGTCTCATTTTGCTAAACATTTTAGTTAACATGGGGTCTTAATTCTCAAGGGATGGTTGTTCATGTATTACCAAGACAAAATCACAAGGAAATGAGATATCACTACATTTGGGATTTAGACATGAATTTTTTAGCATAGCAGATGGTGCTTCACCCATTCTTGGATTGTGGTTCTCATGAGTGCCAATATGTACAAGAGATTGTAAGTTAACCAATAATTGACATGCGGGACATTTAACTACTAACTTGGAAAAATTTAAAACTTGGGCAAACTCAAACAACTTAGTGTGGACACAATTTGTACAAGTGGATGATTAATCTGCTATGGATGCTTCAGAAAAATTTGGCAGTGAATTTTGTATTCTTCTATTTTGTCTATATATCCTTCTTATGGGAATGGTAGAGTGTCTTGGAAAGGATAAGATAACAAAGGAGAAATCTTCTTTTATTTCAGCAAAAGTTATATTCTGAATTCTGGGAGTTTTGGGTATGCCAACTACCCAATTCTCAAGGAAACTCAACTCCTCCCATTTTATCATTTGGTGCTTTATTTTTTTATTCTAGGCATCTATAATAACTAAAACACTTGACTTAGAATCCTAAAGTGGGGAATGTAAAATTGCATCATAAAGTGTATTTGTGTGTTGAAAGCAACCCCTTATATGTATTGAAATATTTGGCCTTTTTCTCTTCATATCAAACCCAAAGGTTTTGATCTGAAACTATAAAATATATTTGATGTGTTCATCAAACACGTACATGGAAAATTTTAGATAACAGTCAAACCAAATTGGTCCATTTGAGAGGGGTGCAACAATCCCACCAAGGAGTCAATATATTTATTATGTGTCAAATCTATGAGAGACTGTAAGTTAACCAATCACTGATAGGCGAAACATTTAACTACTAACTTGGAAAAATTTAAAACTTGAGCAAGCTCAAACAACTTGGTGTGGACACAATTTGTACAGGTGGATGATGAATCTGGTATGGATGCTTTAGAAAAAAATGGTTGTGAGTTTTTGTATTCTTCTATTTCTCTGTCTATCTTTCTTCTAGGAATGGTAGAGAGTCTTGGAAAAGAAAACATAGGAGAGGAAGAATCTTCTTTTATCTAAGTAGAAGTTATATTCTGAATTATGGGAGTTTTGGGTATGTCAACTACCCAATTCTCAGGGAAACTCAACTCCTCCCATTTTTTCATTTTGTGTTCTATTTTCTAATTCTAGGAATCCGTAATAACTACAACACTTGACTTAGAATCCTGGCTTAGGGAATGTAAAACTGCAGGATAAAGTGTATTTGTGTGTTTAAAGAAACCCCTTGTATGTCTTGAAATATTTGTCCTTTTTCTCTTCATATCAAACCCGGAGGTTTGATCTGCAACTATAAAATATCTTTGATGTGTTCATCAAATACGTACAAAAAAGAGATTGGATAATAGTCAAACCAAATTAGGCCATTTGAGAGGGGTGCAACAATCCCACCAAGTAGGGAGTCAATATATTTACTATGTTTCAAAGCTTTGATTGTAGCCAAGACAAAAGTATTCAACCCTCTATGGGTTAAGGAAAAGATTCCTACTCTTATACACCCAAGATGAACATAAGATGTGTTATGATTTTGGGCTTCTTTCTGTATTTCTGTGGGATCTAGTAAAGGAATAGTCTAAATGGATTCTTCATTTTCTTGAATTTGGCTTACATATTCTTTGACAGACACTCTAGTAATGGCTTTTAAATGAAAAACAGATGGACTTGAGTAGACTTCAGAAGGCCTGATTGAAGGAATTTTCCAGAAGAAGGTTGGTTTTCAACACTCTCTAATTCAACAACATCTATCATAGAGGAAGAAGCCTTATCAAAAAGATTTTGTATATCAAGACTATTAGTCTGTTGTTCTTTTTCCTTGATTTCATAGAAAGATACAAATTTTCTTCTAGCTTCCATTTTTAATAAGAAGGTTTTTAGAATTACTTGATGAATTAGACATTACTAACTTTGATAGCAATTTGGACCACACAGATCACAAGGGCTTCCTCTGACGAAGAATGAACCTTGCAAAAATGTTTCTTGACTGAGTTACATGAACTCGTACATTAACCTTTAGATAATTCCAATGCAAAATATGCTCTTTCAACAGCTTCCTGCCTATATGAGAAAAATTGCACTCCATGATCCTAAGCGAACCTCCAATGAACTTCAGATGAACTTCACCCAGTCAAAGAGATATCACAGAGATATAAACACAGGAGGAATAACTTCTTTTATTTATTTGAAAATAGATGGATTTTACAATCATAGAGTCTCAGTTTCTACTAGAGATTGATTGCTAAGGCATTTATCAGTTATATTGGCTCAAAGCAATCTAGAAACCGAAGACTTCCTGGCCTTTTGTAGACTCTGTCTATGAATTCAACAACTGAAACCAAAAAAAAATCTTTTGTAAAAAATTCGACCACTTTAGTTTCTCACCAGGCTCAGGGGTCTTGATGCACAGGCTTCTTAGACTTCACACTTTATATGACTCAATTATAGACTAAAGAATTTCTCCATGATGCAAGCAGATTTCCCTAAAGACGTAGATGCAAAGCATGGATAATTCTTACTCTCAAACACCTAGACTTCTCAACTCTCTAACTCTTGATGCCCCTAATGGTTCTCCTCCCCCTTATTTAAAAGTTAGGGGAGATAGACTGGCATCTTATGGTACTACTAATATTGACTAATATATTTTCTGTAGACGCTCTGATATGTGGGTCAAACTACACCAATTGTCGGAGAAGTGCTCCAGGTCTCAGAGAATCGTCTAGTAAAGTTTTATAATAGTGGTTTTTTGGACAGGGAATTCTCTGAAAAGTATACAAAGTGGAGATGTAAGGCATCCCATGATACCTTTATTTACATGGTGGAGATATTATCAGAATCTCATGATAACGATCACACTCATCTTCAGGTGACCAGAATTTTACATTATTTCAACTAGTGGATGTTTTTATCATGCAAAGCCCATGAAAATGAATATATGTACAATAGTTATGTCCCCAACATATTTGTGCTAGGGAATCTTTGTTTGGCATATTTTCCACTTGTGTACCATGCTTTAGAAAAGATGTGTCGAACTATCATGAGCTTACCTAGTACTATTTGATGATTTATTTTTGTCATGAATAACCATTGGTGATGTTTAGCCATGAAATCTAAAATAATACCATCATTTGTGAATCTTTTCAAATCAGTTCTAGTTTTACAATGCTGGTGAAAGTAGTCCATACATTATTCACATGCATGTCTATAATATGATTGGAAATAAATAGGGTCCATAGTAGTTTCGTTGATGCCGGATCATGTCCACCATTCTTTTAATCAATATAACTGATGTAGTAGTTAGGCGACAAATAGTGATCCGAATTTTAAGAGAGTATAATAGGTACCATATGGTTTGTCTCTACAAAGTAGGTTATTTTCGCTCCAAGCACTTGTCTTAAATAAAATGCAATGAATTATTTATTAATGTCCTAAGAATAACCTATAACATCTATGGGGTCAATGAAAGCTAAAAGAACCTTAACATCACAATTCCTTGAAACCGCAAATTGTTGGCATAAAGATTTCCATTTTTCTTGTTTTTCTTCAGATGTCCTGCCACATAAATTTATTTGTTTCCAAATAAATAAAGCTATGTTCAAATTAAAAAAATAAAACATAACTAAAATAAAAATAAATAGATGAATGCTTGGGTGGGCACGCAGGCTTGGATGTAATCCACCTGCCCCTATTGTGTGGAGTCCACTGCTTCATTATAATATGTTAAGGCTTTTGTGCATCCGCTCTTTTTATGTTACAAAGATCTTGAAGAGGTGACAAGCATCAATGGAGGAATTCAATAGAGATGGGGCATTCGACTCTTGTTATTTAGGAAATCTCTAGGATAGGCATCTCGCGACAATGGTGTGAATACTAGCAAAGTGCGGATTCTAGACAATCCGAGGTTTTTCGATTCACTGCATGAGGTGTAACTGTGGTGATTAAGTGATATATTATTTTGTGCTAGATTCTGAACCTATACCCTAGTGGATCTTTCTTGTGCTCACAAGGAGTATGGATTGGGTTGCACTCATAAGGAGTATGGTTTGGGCTTGTTCATGAGAGCTATTTCGAACCACATTGGCCAAATAAATATCCAGAGCTAGTTGCATTATTTTATATTCAGTCTTTGCAAATGACCTTAAACCAATTGATGAGAAGTAGGAGAGGGCTATAACGGGTGGGGATCATTAGTGCAGAGGTAGCAACAACTATTTTACAATATTAACAACCATGAAACCTTGATATTCCTTAATAGGAATGCAAGTTGGGAACAATAATGCTACTTACTCTCCCCACTCGATGAAATAAAGATAGTTTAGTCCACCAGAGATTGCAAGCATGCTCAAGATGTTGCTTTATCCACTATGTGATTTCACATGCACTCCACTCATCTTTCATATGGAACAAGGGTGAAAATGGAAACTACTTACAATACTGAGTACATCATATCTCTGGGGGACAATATTTCTACAACTAAAGGGCATCATTGCTTGATGAAAGAGTGTTTATCCGATAGACCCACTCAGAAAGGGTATGTATGCTCTAATTAGAGCATTATGCATTGGACACCCCAAAACGAAATCAAATTTTGTTGGATCGACATATGCATCAACCGAACCTATTGCGGCTGCATAAGCTATTACTTGGTGTTGGGTAAAATGGTGAGTAGCCATAAAATCTTTTTCTAGATTAGACCATGGTCTTTCTATGAATTCTCCTGACTCTACCTGAGAGGGACGATAAAGACATTTATCTACCTGAGTAATTTGGATATGATAAACCAAGTAATCTTGTTCTTTTCCTTATTATTTCTCGATGAAGAACTAATGGTAGTTGCGCTCCATTTCCTTCCTGTTGTGAGGTGGAGTCACCACTTCTTTTCTGTTGATGTTCACACTTACTTGGTCCGGTCTTTATGCCTTCTATTATGTTGCCTTTCCATCAATATACAGATCAATGAAGGAAAATGGAAGGAAGGGTTTATGGACATCTGTTGGCTCTCTTTAGCCATTTCTCGTCCCCTCATCATTCTCAAGAAATCCTTCTTTTAACATGACTTGTAACACATGATGCGGGTAGGGTTTCATGGTAGTCATTGAAAGACCCTGCATTGTACGTGAGGACTCCATTGTCGAAATATTTTAGCGTGAGCAATACTGTCCCATTGTTCAATTGTGTATGACTATTTATTTGTTGAATTAAATGTTTTACTCACAGGTAGCACACGCACTATTGTTTTGCAGTTCGGTTCCCACCTGCCTCACCTCACCAAAGCCTTGGCTACTTTGGAAACATTTCTCGCTGACAAGTAGTACATGCAAACGACAAGTACATGCATATAGCCATTCCATCGCCATGTGGTGTGGTCTGTGGCATGTACACGAAACGATATATATATATATATATATATATATATATATATATATATTACCAAACCATAACACCATAACATTGGCAAATAGAAACAAAATATTTAATGCTAATCAACTAATGTCAACATTAGTTTAATTTGAAAAATATCTGAAAAAATGGAAGGAAAAAAATGAATATAACATAAGGCTATAGCCTCCTCGCCTAGGGAAGAGGCCAAATAAGATGGTGAAAAGAGATTTCACTACGGAAAATATGCCGCAACCTAAAAAGGTTCATTGAACTTTCATTATTCTTGATCGTAACTAGCTCAAATTAATGTTAGTGCCATCATTTTGATTACCATAGTCTCAGTCATGCCTGCGACAAAGACTAAAAAGATAAATTATTCTCTTTATTTTAAAGAGATGAGAAAATTAAAGATCCTAATATATTGTTATAAAGTATATTTATATTTTTTTCTTAATACTAATGATAATATTTGCTGCATTAACATTATGATCATGTCTAAAAATAACACTTGAATAGAAAAGAGAATTTAACGAATTTAACATCTAGAAATACCTTAACATTAAACACAATCATCTATCATCTATCTGAAACCCTTGGACATTTAAATAAAATATTTAAAATTATATATATATGAGATATATAAAAATTGAAAATTTAATATTTATAAAATATATATATATATAATATTAAAAAAAAAACATTATTAATTAATATTTTGTAACAAATATTGTTGTTTGTAATTATAACGTGTAATTTCCATAATGGCGCAATCTTTACGAAGAGAGGTTGACAATGAGATTCAAACATCTAACTCCATCAAGTTTAATATAATCTCAATAAAAACATCTCATTAAGTTCTTTTTATTGAGCACTTTTATAAAAAAAAACCTTCATAGAGAAGTAGCTTAAGCTTCATAGAGAAGTAGCTTAAGTCATAAAAGTAAATTAAAGAAAACTTTAAAAGAAAGTTTCATTAAAAAGAAAACTTCATAGAGAAGCAACTTCATTTATAAAAGTAAAATAAAAATAAAAATAAAACCTTTAAAGAAAGCTTCCTATGGAAGATTCAAGTAGATTAAAGTAAAATATGTGATAGTTGAATAAGAAAAGTGAGAAGATCTCATTATAAAATGCAAAAAGATAAAGATCTTAGATCAAAGTTTATATTCATGTGGAAAAAAAAATTATTCTCGAATGATAAAGTTAAAATATATATAGTTTTATAATAATATATTAAAATATTCCCTTTTATTTTAAAGTAATGATAAAGTTAAAGATCCTTTGCTATAAAAGTAATTTTAATATATTGTTATAAAACATTATACGAATGAGATAACGATTTAATATTTATAAAAGGAAAATATTTTAAATATAAGTTTTTATTTATATATTATATATATATATTATATATATATATAATTAATATATTTAATATTTTATTTGTGTCTGAAGAGATTATAAAGTTATAAAAATAAAAATATTTATAAGGTAAAAAGAGATTAGTTAAATCAAATAGTATATTTAAAATGAAAATATTACTTAAAACAAGTTGATATTATAAATATAATATATTAGTATAAAACAATATTATTAATATTTTGGAATTTTGCATTTTTTTAATATGATAGTATTGATATTAACAATTTAATATGTTTTTAGATTCTTTTAGTAAAAAAAAAAAATATGTTTTTTTATATGAGTAGATTTTTTGTTAATCGATGGCGAATTATTATTTACATTGTGAGTATATAAAGAAAATTTGATTTTTTCTTTCTTAATATGTAATTTTAAAAACTTGTTCCAGTTACATTATCAAAATCAAAATTTGTATTTGTCTTACAATTTATTTTTTTCCACTATGTCACATTGCATATGTGTTAGTTTGATATTAAGGGTTTTTGATTAAACAGTAGTTGACTTATATGAGAGTATATGTAATCTTATCTAATCCACTAAAATTATTTTATATTTTTCATTGGCTTATAATTGTGTTCCAAGGAAAATTAACAACTTCTCTGGTGCATTTTGGACATTAGTTAAGCATTTTCTAAACTAAATTCTTATAAATGTTGTTGAAGCATGATCTTGGAAGTCTATATAATAAAGAAGTAAAATGATTAATGTTGTTGAAGCATGATAATGTCAATTATGGTCTTAGAAGCATATATAATAGAGAAGTAAAATGATTAGACAAAATACAATTTATACAACATGATGTTTTAAATGAGGTAAAAAAATTATTTTAAAAATGCTTTTATCCATTTCTTTTACCAACTAGTTGTGGCATTTTGACCTCCAAAATGGTTTACTTGTAGGTTTTTTTGTGTTACACAACATTCAAAATTTAATTCCAATATTGGTTGGCATGAAAGGTGAAATTGGACTAATAAAAAAAAATCAAATTTAATTACAATAGATACCTCAAAGTTCATATTGAAATGGTATGTCGAACCTATGGCTAGGATTTCAAGGGAAAATTGCATATTAAGAGGAAATTTAGTCATCAAATAGGACCAACATTTTAATAGCTTAATTTTAGGGTTTAACCCTAACCACTTTATGAATATAATAGGCCCAAGGGGCCCCATAAGAGTCATGATCAGTTAGTCTAGTATATAAATCCCATAAGCGATTACCCCCATTAATGATGATTGCAAGTGGTTGACCCTCATTCTTAAAAAGGGACCATGATTAGTTAGGTTAGCTAAGGATGATGAATAAGCAAGCCATAACTAATAAATAAAGCGGTTAACCTACATTATGCAAGGGACCACAGGTAGTTATGGTTTTGGATCTTATGAAATTATATATAGTCATATATAGCAAGGGAATTTTTTTCTTGTATTGTGTGATTGAACTCTGCTCTATTGGAGGTTTACCCCTTGAAGAAGCAAGTGAACAATATCACTCTAGATCTTAATAGAATATTTCCATTTCCTATCATTGCATTATGTTATTTTCTATGTTATCTCTAGCATATTTTTCACTTTTGATATTTTATGTGGGTTAAGCATACTACAAGTGGTATTAGAGCTCTTTCCAGGGCCACCTGCAACCCAAATTTTAGCAAAAAAAAATTAGGCTAGAGACTAACGTTTTTAAACTACAAATATTTGTTTTTATGCACAATCAATTTGTGGTTGGGGAAGCATACATGCAAAAAATACAAGAAGTGGTCATGTTTGTTGGACTCCCTTATAACCCCAGTTGGCACCCCTTATTTATAGTGCATTAAACAACACTTGTACACAGATTAGTCTTCCATGTACCTCTGGTACATCAAAAGTTCCCCTAGGTTACCCTAAAAGTAGCCTTAAATAAGTTGTCAGTCATCTTGTTGTTACAGTACAACGAGAACAACACTCAAGGAGATTAATCACACATACCAAGGGTAGTCGAGTAGCACGACTAAGTGCATGGTTGACCCTCCTTAGTTGGTGCTCTGAAAGATTGGGCAGGGTACTATTGTTGGACCCCTGTGGTATATCACAATTTGTAGCACTTAACACTCCTTTACTACTATAGTTCCCTCACCTCCTATTGTTTGGCCATCAAATTACTACATATTTTGCAGTATCTAGAAGTTGGGGTTCTTTTCATTGCAATACAGATCAGTGGGAATCCCAATTTCCTACACATTTTATTTTATCAAGAATTTGGGATTTCAGTTGTTGCAGTATTGATATGTTGAGAGTAATACTCCTCTTAGAGTAAATAAAAAATTTGGTTGTTCCAATACAATGCTTGCAAGAGACCTAGCCCATGGGATTTAGGATAGCAAGTTGATCACAGTGATACCATTCTCAAGCAAGGTGGCCCCAACTTTTTCAGAAGTGCTTTCAAGTGACCTACATCTAACAAATTCCTTATCTTGCACCTATTCCAATCTTACTACTCTTAAGTAAGTTAAAATTTTGACACGATAAATTGTATGGTAGGTGCGTAGGCTCAAAATATGGAAAAATTTGAGAAACGAGTGAAAAATTGGAGGAAAGCTTCAGTGCTATGCACAACCACAATTCAAGGCACAATTGCAAAGGCCATGGAAGCCTAGCACCTTAAGTCTAAAGACCCCATGGGGGAGGGGAACAATGTAGATTCCCACCTAGAAGGAGAAGTCAACCACCATTGATATGAAGGGCATCATCATTTCCAAGGAGGTCACCAATATTATAGCAGTAAGGCACCCAAGCTTGAGATGCATAAATTTGACGGTTCTAACCCGACGGTGTGGGTGGCACAAATGGAAGAATATTTTCAACTCAATAATATATGGTATGACAAAATGAAACTACATGTGGGAGCTCCTTACTTAGACCAAGAATGCTAACAATGATGACAATGGCATCAGAATTGTTATGCAAGAAAGCCAACTTGGAATATGTTCTCTAAAGCCCTTTATGCCCATTTTGATAGGGAATCTCACTTTCTAGGCCGACTCACTAAGCTCAAATAAATTGGCATAGTACGAGACTTTATTATTCAATTTGAACAACTACTCATCAGGACCAAGGGCCTAGGGGATGCCGTTTATATAGAATGTTTAGTCGGTAGCTTTAAGGAAGACATTTGCACTCATGTTTAAATGCATCAACCTGCTACTTGGTTGGAAACTTGCCACAAATATTTAGACATAGAAGTTGGTATTAATACCCAATCCAGTTGTCTTTCATTCCCATCAAAGGCACATCCAACCCTTGCTAGTGGCTCCAGCCAAACCCTTGAGGTTCAAAAGGTGTAACCAATAGAAATGGTCAAAAGGAGAAGACAAGGATTGTATTCCTATTATGATGACAAATATTCACCAGAAAAAAATGCAAGGAACAAAAGTTCTTTCAAATTGAAACGAATGAAAATATCCCAACTGATGAGGCTCCACTTGATAAAGTTCCCGGGGAGGATGAAGTAAAACGTCAAGATACTACAAAAGATACTATAGAAACACCAAATGAACCAATTATCTCACTCCATGCATTAGCAGGCATTTCTTCTCCATAAGTACTTAAAATTCAAGGCTCTATTAAGTTTAGATTGGTGGTGGTGTTGATTAATAGTGGCAACACACACAATTTCTTCCATAAACAGGTTGTTGAGGCCATTAATTATTTTGTGAGAGCAGTATCCAATTTTTAGATCTGCATAGTAGATGAGGGACCATGAAATGCGAAGGACGTTGTGTGAGCATAAAGCTCTAGATGGGGGACCATCACCTCAAAACCCACATATTTTCCATTGAATTGGGAGGATCTGAAATCGTCCTTGGAGCTTAATGGCTTTGAACACTAGGCTCAATCACCATGGACTTCCAGGATCTATATATAAGCTTCAAGTAGAATGGACATACTCATACACAAAGGGGACTCTAGGCAGGTGCACCTACTATAATAAACTGACATAGAATGGAGAATCTCTTAAAAAAGGGTCACCATGGGGTCGTTGATCAATTCAATACAATCAAAGCCATTGAATCAAGCCCTACCACTATTTAATGCAAATCTAACTTAGACTTTCTCTAAATCAACCCTATTTAACAAAACAACCTCTAAGCAATTTCCCCAAATCAATGCTTCCTTCAACCCTTTTGGGATGTAAACATTATTGGTCATGCATTTTTAAAAAGTGAGAGGACTCAGAAGGGGTAGACAACTCTATGCAAGTATGGTTGAATATACATATAATTGTCCTCACCCTGACTCTTCACTCATATACATATGCCACTAGCCCAGAGCCCAACACTTTCTTACAGTGAATTGTATGCACCTTCTGGGCACTTACTTCAAAGTAGACCTTTTTGGGTAATGAACTCGCCAACCTTAAGACTCTCGGGATTTGAAAACATCCGATCTCATTAGCCTAAGGGCCGGCCCACTTTTCCACCTATCGCCCGCTTGTGATGAAAACCTTTGTCTAACCCACCTATCTGCTTGTCATCCCCACCAGTGATTCTAGCTCTAAATTAAAATAGCTTTTGGGATTAATGGTCTCTACAAATAGGAAAGTTCATGTCTCCTGTAACTCTCGTTAATAGACGGATTCTAAAGCCTAGTTATTTTAAAAACAACAAATTATAAATCCTCTGGGCACTCGACCTTAGAGAAATTTCTTTCACGTGTTCTTTTAACTATTAGTTTTGGGTCTTGTTGCATGATAGAATTCGTGAAATTTAAAATGAATAAGTATGGTATGCCTCGCATTTAGCATATGGATGCGACTATGTATGCTACTCCTCCCATTGCCTTCCCACACTCCTCATCACGACCTTCTTGCAATCACTCTAACAAACTATATATATATATCTATATTATTATATATATATATTATATATATATAATATATATATTAATATATAATATATATATATTATATATATATATATATATAATATATATATAGCCTCTCGACCCTATCAATAAAATAAAAAGACAATGCTATTACAAAAGAACTATGCATCAATTATAACTAAAGATTGTCGAACGACTGATTCATGAATGAATAAAAAATACTCTCTCGCTCCACTTTGACTCTCTATATTTTATTAAAAAGAGTAATATAAATATTACATTGCAAATTCATTCCATGTCCACAATCATAGGATCAGAAAGACAATTTTAGGGAAAACTGTTAAAATTACAACAAACTACAAAAGTTTTCCAAATTTAATTAATTATATAACAAGTCCTATCTAATGAACCACTCACTAAGGAACCAACTTCTTTAATAAATGCTTCTGACCTCTTGGTAAAAAATAAAAAAATATATATATATAATTATATTATATATATATTATATATATATATATTAATATATATTTATTTAATATATATTATATTATATATATATCGACCCTGTCAATAAAATAAAAAGACAATGTTATTACAAATAGAATTGTGCATCAAATATAACTAAAGATTGCGGAAGGACTGATTCATGAATGAATAAAACATACTCTCTCGCTCCACTCTAACTCACTATATTTTATTGAAAAGAGTAATATAAATATTACATTGCAAATTCAGTCTAGGTCCACAATCATAGGATCAGAAAGACAATTTTAGGGAAAATAGTTAAAATTACAACAAACTACAACAATTTGCAAAATTGAATTAATTATATAACAAGTCCTATCTAACGAACCACTCACTAAGGAACCAAATTGTTTAGTAAATGCTTCTGACCTTTTGGTCAATGAAATTGTATTGATTCCCCTGCATCATACTCCCAAGGAACAAAGATTTCATTGAATCCTATTCATGAGTTCTTCAATATATTTTCCACTTTTCTGTATAAGTGTGGCAGTCATCCAAGTTGCATATGCAATTGGATGGCTTTTCCACTTTACCAAGTATTCAAAATACTCTTTGTCCCTAGTTTTCTTGATCAATCTCTTGTTGAAAATCCTTTCTAGTTGCAAAGGTTCAGTTGCTAGCAACTTATTTTCCCACTGTACGAGATGCTTATTCTGATCATCACTTGTTGGTTGTTCTGTTTCGGACTCATACAAATCTGCTACATTAAATATTGGTGAAATTCCAAATCCAAGTGGTAATTCAAGTTCATAAGAATTAGCAGATAATTTCTTCAAGATCTTACAATGTTATCTTTTTGAATTTCAACTTGTTATACTCCCCATTTGGGAATATTTATTTCCATAAATGTGAAAGTACCAAATCTCCGACCTCAAAATTTTGCTCTTTCCTTCTAAGATCTACTCTTCTTTTATAATTTAGACTATTTCCATAAAGTTTTTTATTTCAATTGATCATAAATTTCTCATATGGTTGTAGTAAAATCTTCTCCTATTGCACTCCTCTATTTTGGTCTTCCCAAATTTCTAAGTTCATGCACTCCTCTTGGGTCCATTCCATACACAGTGTAGATTGGGCTTTGTCCAATGGTTCTATTGGGAGTGTCATTGTATGCATATTTAGCTTGAACTACAATTTGGTCCCATTGTTTGGGATGATATCCAACAAAACTGCATAAAATATTTCCCAAAGTTATCTTCACTACTTCAGTCTAACCATCAATCTGTGGGTGATATGCTGAGTTAAAATTCAATTTTGTGTCAATGTTTTTTCCATAATGTTCTCCAAAAATGTCCCAAGTACCTAGTATCCCAGTCTAAAACAATCCTCGTGGGAATTCCATGTAAAATTACCACCTCCTTAAAGAACAAATTAGCAACATGGCCAGCATCAATACTCTTAGCACAAGGAATGAAATGGGTCATTTTTAAAAATCTATCTATAATCACAAATATAGAATCATTAAGTTCTGAGTTCTTGGCATTCCTAAAACAAAATCCATACTCACTGAGTCCTATGGCCTCTCTTGAATTGGAAACAGGGTATATAGTCAAGTGTTCTAGCTTCTACCTTTGGCATATTGATAGGTTCTGGATTTCTTTACGAACTTCTGCACATCAGTCTTCAGCTTTGCCCAATAATAATGTCTTTTCAATAGATCATAAGTCTTGTCATGCTTGGAATGTCCTCCAAGGCCTCCATTGTGTTTTTCCTTAACTAAATTCTCCCTCATGGAACAACTGGATATATACAACTGGTTATTCTTAATGAGCAATCGATCTTGGATCATATAGTCAAGCTAAGGGCTTCGATCTTGAGAAGTTGGGTTCTTAAAATATTTAAAGGCTTCTTTGAAATTTTCATCCTTCTCATACAATTCCTTATAAAATCAAATCCCAACACCTAGATTTGATTTTCCTGCGACAATAATTATCTCATGCTCAAAGCATCTCAGATTTTATTAGAATGTCCACTGATGTGCTTTAAAACAAATGTAAAAGTATGCAAGTACTTGACCCACTTAATGTGCTTTTGTTTCAACTTAGGTTGTTGCATAATATATTGGAGAGCATGATTATTAGTATATAAAATAAATTCCCTAGGCAATAAATAACGCCTCCATTTTTTAAGAGTTTGAACCACTGAATATAATTCTGTTATAGGTTGTATACTTCATTTAGGAATCATTTAGTTTCTCACTTTAACAAGCAATGGGTATATCCTCTTAGCTGAGTACTACTCCATTCACATCATTATTGGCATTGCTTTTCATTTGGAAAGGCTTATTAAAATATGGAAGTGCAAGCACTAGATGTTCTATAATCTTCTTCTTTAACATTTGGAACATCTTCTCAACTTCATCAGTCCACCAAAATGGTTGTTTATTCTTCTTAATTGTATCCACAATTGGTGTGCTCGTTTTGTTGAAGTTCCCAATGAATTTCCTGTAAAAAATCGCCAAACCATGAAAACTTCTAACTTCAAATTTTTTGTTTGGGAGAGGGCCATTCAATAAGATCCTTTACCTTCCCTATATCCATATTCAATCCTTCTGTGGAAATGAAAAATTCTAAATATACAAGCTCTGAATTTAAAAAGGAACATTTCTTCAAATTTATGAGTAATGTTTCCTATTGTAATATCTCCAACAGATAACTTAAATGTCGCATATGTTCCTCCTTTGACTGACTATAAATTGAGATGTCATCTAGGTAAACAGTTACAAAATTCCCTACGAATTTTTTCAGTACATAATTCATCAGTCTCATGAATGTATTGGGTGTACTGGATAATCCAAATGGCATGACCATCCATTTATACATTCCATCATTGGTTTTAAAGGAAGTTCCCTACTCATATCCCTCTTTAATTCTAATATGATGGCATCCACTTATTAAATCAATTTTGTAAAACCATCTCACACCACTTAAACAATCCATCAAATCATCAATGTGTGGCAAGGGAAAACGATACCTGATTGTGGTCTTATTCAAGGCTCTGAAATCTACACACATGTGCTATTCACCATCCTTCTTTAGGCTCAACATTGTAGGCACTGCACATGGACTAAGACTTTCGCAAATCAAGCCCTTATTTAATATCTCTTGCACTTGCTTCATGATTTTGTCATTCTCCTTAGGTGTCATACAATAAACAAACTTGTTGGGAAAACTAGCTCCTCGTATCATATCAATATGATGGATGATACTCCTTATAGGTGGTACTTCATTTAGTAAATCATCCACAATAATGTCATGGCGTTCCTCCAACAATTCTTGAATATAGAAAGGAAGATCATAAATAGCAGCGGAAGTAAGACTACTTTAGTTTTGCAAATAATATCAAAATCTACCTCTATCTTCGGTTGTTGTAAAAATTATTTCCCTCTCATCAACAAAGATTTAGGACCATTGGGTTCAGAAGTTCCTTCTTCTTGTAATGGAAGAAAGGTATGATTGATGTCATCCTTCTTAAACTTACAAGTATTCTTCTTGCCATCATTTACAACACCTTTGTCAAACCACCACATCCTACCCAACAAAATATGACACACATCTATCGACATCATATCGCACAAGATCTTATCCTTGTAGCTACCAATCTAAATTTATATTTGACACTGCGCATTCACCAAAATTTGAAGTCCTTTTTGTATCCAAGACATCTTATAGGGAGTTGGATGATTTTTCCTCTTCAAATTTAGTTTTTCTACAACCTCTGTAGACACCAGGCTATTTGTGCTTCCACTATCCATCCCCACTTTACAACACTTCCCTTGAACTTTGCAAATAGTTCAGAACAAGGATTTCCTTTGGAATGTCTGAACAACTTCTTTCTCTTGCTTAATCAACACCTTTTTCATCATCAAGGCCTCTCCTGTCTCCGACACATTCTAAGTATCCTGCACCTCTACTTTTTCTTCCTCTATTGGAGCAACGAAAACATTCCTTTGGCATGTATATGTTCTCTAGAACATTGTATGCCATGTGTCCAAGCTTGCCACATATGTAGCAATGAACCTCTCTTCTACCTCTTCCTCATCCTCTGAAAAAGGATTTTCGACCTCTAGTTTCTCCCTCTTACTGTCTTGGTGCATTCGAACTGCTTGATCCATCTCTTGGTGTTGTATATCTTCCTCTATCAGATTGTTGTCCTCTTCCTCTGACAACACTCTTTCATCTGCCAACTTTCTTTCTTGCAAGTCTTTCAAATTCAATTGATATGTCTCCTCTACTATTTTGGGTTACTATACACTAATCTTATCTTGTATGTCTAGTCTAAGACCATTTATATATCATGTTGTCTTCTCTGTAGACTCTTCTACATATACTACCGTGATTTTTACCTTGTAGAATTCTTATGTTTACTCTCTGACTGTCACCGCCCTCTGTCTAAGGGTATGCATACTCTCGAACAAGATAAGTTGGTAATATTTTGACAAAAACTTAACTCATAATTGTGCCACCATGTTGTCCCAACTTTTAATCTTTTCCTTGTTCTTTCTCCTTCTCTTTGTCTGTACACCATCCTACAAGAGAGCTGCATGACCCTTTAATTTAGTTACAACAAACTTGACCTTCTTCTCCTCATCTATTTCTTCATTTCCAATGAGTTTTTCCATATCTATGATTCAATCAATAAGTTCCTCTAGGTTCATGCTGCTTGTATAAGAAGACAAATCTGGTTTGGGTTCATAACAGATCACATAACTGCTTCCAATACTTTAGCTTTTGTTGGTTCTTCTTCTGCTGCCGTTTTTTTGAAGATTCTTCCTCTTATGAACTCACATCACTTGCTTCTAGTTCTCTCTGAAAACCAATCTCCATTGATGCCATTCATACTTCTAATCATTGCATTGCTCATAGTACTTCTCTATTATCAATTGGTCTTTGTATGTCTCCTCTTACACCTCATCCAACACCTTGATCAACTCTAGATGCCATAATAATCTCTTGTTCTTGAAGCAAACATAGAGTCTAATACGAATTGATACAAATCTAACTTATATTTTATCTAAATCAACCCTATTTAACACATGGAAGATTCACTGATGAACCTCTGACATATCATGTGCATTCATGACATACTAAACAATACCCTTATTTTGACTACATATTGGAAAATACCTCTAAAAGCCACATTATTTAACCCCCTACCAATACAAACCAAATACACATTCCCAATTTAGGAAACCATATTTTTTTTTTGATATCTAGCTGAGTTGGAAACCACGGTGGTATCATACTCACGTTACACGGTGTAAGGACCTACGGTCCGAGGCATGACCACCATGCAAAGTGCAACATGTTTTGAGTGGACAAGTTGAACAAGTGATCGAGAGAAACACTTGAGCGTGCGTGCGAAAGTGTGGGAACAAGTCATGTACTTATATGGAAGATGAGTTGGGGATTCGTTCAAACAACCCGACCTCATGAAGATTGCAATTTGGGTAAAGGTCGATGGGCCAACCAAATGAATTGACAAAGGAAGGCGTCGGCTTGGAAATAAAACATAGGTCGGCCAAGGGTGGCACGACCACCCATGAAGCATATATATAGTATGCGATATTGGTACGTTGAAAAACATTCGGACGATGATCATTCAGTAAACACAAAGGAGAAGTGCGAAGGAGGTGTAGGAGGCTGCAAAAGAGGCGCAGGTCTTATGTGCCCGCTCTTGGGAAGCGCTACATGGTGAAGCACGAGTTTTGAGTATTAGGTGAAGGTGTGGGTGAAGGCGCCCACCGTTCAGTGAAGAGACACGGGTGGAGACTCGGGTGAGGTCACCCGCCCATTGTGCAAGGTGAACACGGGTGGAGACTCAGGTGAGGTCGTTTGCCTGTTGCGCAAAGGTGAACGCGGTGGAGACTCGGGTGAGGTCGCCCGCCCGTCGTGCAAAGGTGAACGACGCGACACGAATTTCAGTTGAGGAGTGCAGTTGGCGGTCCGTGTGAGGGGGTGCCCACCCAACTCGGGCAAGGAACTCGATTGGCACACGAAGGTGTTGCCTATTGTAAAAATTGGCTAAGTATGAAACTTGGTGTTTCCCAAGTATACTTGTAAATATTGTAAAGTTGTATAATATATTGAATTCGGGCAGAGTCTTTGTTTACGGAGTTTCCCCTCCCTTTATATTGTGCAATGTGTTCTTCATGTATAATTGTTGTGGATAATGAATGTGTATGGGTGTTCATTAGTATAAAGGAACAATAATAATACTTGGTTGAGAAAAACAAACTAAGTAGACAAGTGGTTAGGTGTAGTCCATGAACATAAGTATTGGTGAAAAGAAAGTGTTTGGTGGTGCCGCACCTCGCCAAGTGTGGTTGAAAGACTACCGCAGGCCTGGGGGCGTGACAGATGGTATCAGAGCTTGGTGAAGATTTTATCAGAGCTTGTGAATAGGTGCTAGTGTTGAAGATTGAAGTTGATTCAGGGTTGAAGAAGCTTTGTAAGTTGGTGTTTGAGCAGGGTTGCTCGTGACAGTGGAAATAGGTACTTGTAGGTGAAGTAAGTTGGTTTCACATACAAGTGGAACAAGAACTGGTTCATGTTTGCAGGGAACTTGGAGAAGACTGAAAGACAAAGATGGTGGATGAACCTACGACAGGTGAATCTAGCCATAATGCAGGTGAAGTCTTCCGGTACAAAGTGTTGGAACAAATGGGTCAATGGAGTTATAACTGGGTTTCGATGAAGGCTGAGAACATGAAGATTTGGGAAGGTTGTTCAGAACTAAGGAAGGAACTTGAAGAACTCAAAAGCCAATGCAGAAGTACGATAGATGATGAACTCAAGGAACGTGATGAGGAGATATGACAAAGTGGTCTTGGTCTTCAAGAGCTCTTGGATGAAAGAGCCCGGTTAAGGAAGAAAAGTGCCATGGTGGAAGCCGAAATCAAGAAAATTGAGGAGGAGATAAGGAAGAATCTTCTTGTTAAGAAGATTGTTGTAATTGAGCAGGAAGAGCTCGACTACATTAACAGGCTGGGAACTCACTACCGTGACAATCCAGAGGATGTTCAGAAACTTAGTTCTATGAAGGTAGTCAATGGGTACTTGGTTGGTGCACTTGAGCAGAATGCGGTGGAGGATAAGCTTGATGGAAGTCAACTAGACCAAGATAAAATTGCTTAGAAGAGCCATGCAAGGAAGTGAAGTACCTTAAGAGGAATGTCAAGTTGGAGCACAAGCCAATTGACACTTTTGAGGCTGAATTCTTGAAGAAGGTTGTTGATGTGAGACACAAGATAAAGCTGATAGAAGGAGGTGATGCCTTGAAGCTGAGTTTTGTGCAGGTGACCGTGAAAGGAAAGAGATTTAAAGCTTTGGTGGATATGGGGGCTACTCATAGCTTCTTAAGCAGGAAGGCAGCAAAGTCTTTTGGGAAGAAAGAAAAGATGGAGAGAGAGTGGAGTGCTTTCAAAGCAGTCAACTCTACCATGAAAGCTCTTAATAGTGTGATGGAAAACACTCAAGTGAGAGTGGGATTGTGGTTTGGAAAGTTGGACCTGAGGATCGTGGACATGGATGATCATTCTATGGTGCTGGGGCAAGATTTCATGAGGCTTGCACAAGCCATAACAATGGTGGACCGGGACATTCTCTTGATCACAGCTGAAGGAAGAACTATGATGGTACCGATGAATAGAAGGAGTTGCTTGGCGTATAGACCAAGGATGAATTCTATGAATTTGTATCCCAAAGATCCGAATGTGAAGCATGAGGATGTGGAGCAAAGAGGACTTGGGAGTATGACTAAAAAAAAAAGGAAGGGAAGTTGATTGACTTCGTTGCAAGAGTGAGGAAGAATGGAGTAAGTGAGAGGTCAGTCTCACGAACCTTGAAGCACTTGGCAGAGACATCTTCTACTGATAAGCTTCACAATGGAGTTGCGAAAGAAGGGAGTCCAATTACTACTTCAGAAGCAGTGGTTGGAGAGGATTATGAAGGTAGAGATCTGGCTAGTATAGTGGATTTTTGCAGGTATGCTACGGGCACATATGATTTTCATTTGACAAAAGACAAGCTTAGAGAGCTTGGGTATACATGTGAGGAGGTTGAGGCTATGCACAAATATTTGAGGACACAACATCAATCTGATACATGGGTGGATGAGAGTCGGGGAGGAAACTTCCTAGCCCTCCTTTCTCTATAGACAACGGAGAAGGGTTGGTGTAGGGACCTTGTTTGGGAGGGGCTACACCAACTTAAGCAAGGGGACTTGGGGGAAGAGGCTTCTTTATGACAGATTGCAAACTTGGATGCAAATGGCCAGATGTTGGACATCATGGACAACTAGAGTCATGGACATCAGGTTGGAGACATGGAGCATGACAGTTATGTAGGGACATTGTGTAGGAGCATGTGTAGAGGTGTCATTCATGGACATTCTATGGGGGAATGCTAAAGCAAAGGATGTTGCACAGATGCTGTTGTGACATGGAGATGTATGAGCCAGTGGAGAGGTTGTACACTCTTATGCAACAAGACCATGGGTTGAACATGTTGCAGATGGGATGGAGATTCCATGGACCTAAGTATGGAGGATTGGATAGATTCTTGATGAGTCTGATATGTAGCAGAGGTCAGAGGAAAGATTGATGGTGGCATAAGGATGTGCATTCTTATGGTTTGGGTGTATAGTTGGATTAGCTACCCAACTAGTTCGAGTCATGAGGGGTACCAGTGTGCAGACAGATGTTGGCATCAGGTGGAGTATCTTGACAGGCAACCTACGGGAGGACGAGACATGATGGAGATGGTTGTTCTACATATGTTGCAGGGATGTTTGCAATATGTGGAGGAGTTGATATCATGGATAAGACTATTTGGATATAAAAATCTTGATAATAGGATGGTTACTAGGATGGCATATTGCCGAGGATGACAATGACTTCAGGTGGAGGAGGATGTAAGGACCCGCGGTCCGAGGCACGACCACCATGCGAAGTACGACATGTTTTGAGTGGATGAGTTGAACAAGTGACCGAGAGAAGCACTTGAGCGTGCGTGCGAAAGTGTGGGAACAAGTCATGTACTTATATGGAGGACAAGCTGGCGGTTCATTCAAACAACCCGACCTCATGAAGATTGCAATTCAGGCAAAGGTCGATGGGCTGACCAAACGAATTGACAAAGGAAGGCATTGGCTTGGCAATAAAACGCAAGTCGGCCAAGGGTGGCACGACCACAACATGGAGCATATATATAGTATGTGATTTTGGTGCGTTGAAAAACATTCAGATGATGATCATTCGGTAAACGCAAAGGAGAAGTACGAAGGAGGTGTAGGAGGCCGCAAAAGAGGTGCAGGTCTTATGCGCCTACTCTTGGGCAACGCTACACGGTGAAGCACGAGTTTTGTGTATCAGGTGAAGGTGTGGGTGAAGGCGCCCATTGTTCGGTGAAGACACATGGGTGGAGACTCGGGTGAGGTTCCCCACCCGTCGTGCAAGGTGAACACGGGTGGAGACTTGGGTAAGGTTGCCCGCCCGTCGTGCAAGGGTGAACGCGGTGGAGACTTAGGTGAGGTCGCCCTCCCCTCGTGCAAAGGTGAATGACACGACATGAAGTTCGGTTGGCGGTCCATGTGAGGGCGTGCCCGCCCAACTCGGGCAAGGAACTCGGTTAGCACACAAAGGTGTTTCCTGTTGTAAAAATTGGCTAAGTATGAAACTTGGTGTTTCCCAAGTATACTTGTAAATATTGTAAAGTTGTATAATATGTTAAATTCGGGCAGAATCATTGTTCAGGGAGTTGCCCCTCCCTTTATACTATGCAATTGTGTTCTTCATGTATAATTGCTATGGATAATGAATGTGTATGGCTGTTCATTAGTATAAAGGAACAATAATGATACTTGGTTGAGAAAAACAAACTAAGTAGACAAGTGGTTAGGCGTAATCCATGAACATAAGTATTGGTGAAAAGAAAGTGTTTGGTGGTGCCGCACCTCGCCAAGTGCAGTTGAAAGGCTACTGCAGGCCTAGGGGCATGACACACAGGGTCGAATCCCACCGGCTGCCACTATAACAGCTAGGAGGAACCGCCTAACCCGCAAGGAATGACCCCTTAGGGTAAGATGAGACTTCAACTCATGACTTGCATAGTAGCACAAACAACTTAATAGACCGTTCGCTGACCATGAGACCAAACTCGTACAGGTAGAAAACTCATACTTTCACTAGATATAGTAGGTATCCATTTCTTTATTTATATTTTTATACCCCTTTATATTTTTCATTAAATTTAAGCCCCAATTTTTATACCTACCAATATAAAAACCCTTTACCCCCCTATTATATGCTCAATATATTATGCCATTTTTTCCTCATTATATATCCCCCTATATAAATGCAAGTGGTATGGTATTTCTCCTGCAATAAATCCCCCATGATTTAACAAAACAATCTCTAAGCAATTTCCCCAAATTGACGCTTTCTTCAACCCTTTCAGGATGTAAACCCTGTTAAAAATCAAAGTTGGAAGGTTTTCTTGTAAAGTGGGAGGAGTTGGAAGGGGCAGCCAACTCTATGTGAGTATGGAAAAATAGACATACAACTGACCTCACCCCGACTCTACACTCATATACATATGTTGCTAGCATGGAGCCCGACACTTTCGTAAAGTGAATTGTATACACCTTCTGTGTACTTACTTCCAGGTATACCTTTCTGGCTGGGATCGTTGGCCTTCGGGCTGGCCCACTTTTGCACTTTCTTATGGCTTGTGATGACAACCTCTAGCTAACCAACCTATTCGCTTGTCAACCCCACCGATAATGTCAGCTTTCAATTAAAATAACGTTCGGGCTTGACAGTCTCGAGCAATGGCAAAGTTATTGTCTTGTGTAGCCCCTGTTAGTAGATGGATTCCAGACCCTGGCTATCTGAAAAACAACAAATTATAAATCCTCTGGGAAATCTCCATCACGAGTTCTGTTAACTACTGGTTTTGGGTCTCATTACATGACAAACTTTGTGAAATTAAAAATGATTAAATATTGTGTGCCCTGCCTTTAGCATATGGATGTGACTATGTGCACTACTCCTCTCACCGCCTTCCAAAACTCCTCATCACAACCCTCCTGCAATCACTCTGACAAACGATATATATATATGTGTGTGTGTGTGTATGTGTATATACATATATGTATATACATATATCTATATATTATATATTATATATATTTATATATATATATATATATTATATATATATATATATAATTATATATATATATATAGATATATTCCCCTAAACCTCTCAATAAAATAAAAAAACGATGTTATTACAAATAGAATTGTGCATTGATTATAACTAAAGATTGTAGAAGGACTGGTTCATGAATGAATAAAAATGACTCTCTCGCTCCACTCTGACTCATTATATTTTATTGAAAAGAGTAATACAAATATTACATTGCAAATTCGGTCCAAATCCAGAATCATAGAATAAAAAAGACAATTTTAGGGAAAAAGGCTAAAATTACAACAAACTACAACAATTTGCCAAATTTATTGAATAACATAACAAATCCTATCTAACAAACCACTCATTAAGGAACCAACTCTTTTAGTAAATGTTTTTGACATCTTGACCAACGGAATTTTATAGGTGCCCCTGCATCACCATTCCTCCAGATTTGCAAAAAGTGTTGGGTCACCATCAACAGGTATTTGAAAAACCCAAGGAGCTACCCCCCTCTTGTGGTGAGCATGATCATAACATTCCTTTGATTCCTGGTAGCCAACCACAAAATGGTTGCCCCTACAGGAATCCATTTTCATACAAGAATGAGTTTGAAAATATTATTTGGGAACTATTAGAAGCGGTCGTTATTTGTCCCAACACAAGTCCCTATTCTTTACCAGTAGTCATGGTCTTAAATAAAGATGGGGAGTGGTGCATATTTCCCGACATTCAGGTCTCAACAAGCTCACCATTGAGGATACGTTTCCCATTCTAGTATTCAATGATCTCGTTGATGAACTTTGTGGCGCTAAATTATTTATCAAGTTGGATCTACATTCAGGGTATCACCAAATCAGAAGGAAGGAACCAAACATTCCCAAGACAATTTTCAGAATCCATGAAGGTCACTTTGATTTTTTTTGTTATTCCCTTTGGTCTTTTAATGCACCGTACACCTTTCAAAGTCTCATGAATCACCTTCTCAAGCTATATCTTTGAAATTTTCTCCTAGTCTTTTTTGATGATATACTCATCTACAACAAAACATGGGACACACACTTTCAACATGTTGACAAGATATTACAAATTTTGAAGGATAATAAATTATTTGTTAAATTGTCCAAGTGTTCTTTTGGAATGAAGGAGGTGGAGTACATGGGCCACATTATGGGCTGCGAAGGTATATGGGTAGATCCAAGGAAGATTCATGCAATACAAAATTGGCCACAACCCAAGACCTTGAACAGTCTAAGGGGATTTTTGGGCCTCATGGGCTACTACCAGAAATTTGTCAAAAATTATGGATGCATTTCCAAACTCTTAACAAATATTCTCAAGGAAAATGCATTTGTTTGGAAAAAAGTAGCTCATCAGGCCTTCCTAAAACTCAAACAAGCCATGTGCACAACCCTTGTATTGGCTCTCCCAGATTTTAAAAAACCATTTGTTCTAGAATGTGATGCCTCAAAAACTAGCATTGGAGCAATCTTACTACAAGAGGGTTGACCACTATCCTTCACAAGCCAACAATTAAGTGGCAATAATTTGGGTCAATCTACATATAGAAGGAGATAATGGTCATCCTACATGTATTGATTTTTGTGTTATAGTAATTCAACCTATTAATCTTGGAGAGCAAGAGAGACAAGGTATGATGTTTACTACAATAGCTCAAGTTAAAGATTTGAATGTTTATAATTTCAACTGTCATTTTCATAACAAAACTAATAGGGATGACAATAAGAATAGTAGAAGAAAATAGATTGACATTGATCAGAATGAAGACTATTTATAATTGACTACATTCCTATTATTCATATTTTCTATTATTCAACATTGTTATATTGTTGTTTTGCATTCAATTTTTTTATTTCATCATTAAAGTTATTAACAATATCTATTTTCTCAACAAACTAAAGAGGTAACTGAGCAAATTTAAAATTAATAATCACAACACATATTTAGCATATTTAAAATGGTCATAATAATTAGATGTTCAACAAATTTTGTGTGACCACACATAATTGAAACCATCCTAGATCCATCAAACATTGGATCTATCATGCCCAGAATAGATAAAAAAATTTTGAAGTGCAAACTTTTCTTCAAATTTTATACTAGAATAATAAATTAACACCTTAAAAATTTTGATCCAATACTCCAAATACTATAATTTTGATCCAATACTCCAAATACTATAGAGATAAATCTAATGTAATGTTTTACATCGTAATGTTTTACCGATGTAAGATAGCATAATGAAAAATAAATTTAACATATACATATCCAATACTCCAAAATTTAATATCCCAACGATAAGAACAGTTTTCGTAATTTAAGTGTTAGGATTCAATAGATTACTTCTCAAAATAACTTTAGTTGAGTCTTCCCTAAATATAGTTTTGATCATGCCAACTTGTATAATATATGCAGCAGTTATTAATGACGCATACTGTGAGATGACACATGCAGATATATTTGTAAGGAGAACCACGCCTCAACAATGAGCTTTACGTTACTTCTCTGAATAACGACTAACCATCCCCGCACACAGTCAGTCTTCTGGCAACAAGGCGGATCCCTGCCTTTTGCTCGAAATCATAAATCTCGAAATTAAATTCTGCATCAACTGATTTTCCAGAGACAAATAGTTCATCGAGTTCATCAATGTCCACAGCCATAGGGGCAAACCTCTGAGATGTTCCGTGTGAATCTGTCACGTACAATTCCGTAGAATATGTTGCTGTGTTTCCAAAACCTGAGGTCTCAATGCTGTGTAACCAAAGCCAAAAAAAACATTTAAATTTCATGGGACGAGATGGATATCACGCCACCAAAAGCCATAGAACTCTAACAGAATTTGTATTACCATTAAAAGCTAGCGTAAAAGCTATATATTTCTGCACAGGTCATTTGGAAATGGACCCTCCTAAATACAATCAAAGTGTTTAGTTGGTTGGCTATTCATAACGGAATTCTGACTTGGCAAAACCTTCAGAAGCACGGATTTCAGGGTCCCGGTTTATGTGTTTTCTGTAGAAAGGAGATTGAGGACAATATACATATTTTCTTACAGTGCCTATATAGTCTCGCTCTGTGGAAAGGGGTACTGGAACACTATAAAATTGTTTATAGGATCTATTGACGATGTACAGATGTTTCAAAGCCTGGAGTGAAGTGTAGGAATATCATGCACTTCCTCTATATATTTTCTTTTGGGTCTATTTGGAGGAGAAGGAATGCAATCATATATTTGAGCAGAAAAGTTGGCATCAACAAGACTGTGGCCTACTTCAATGATGACATCAACAAGACTGTGGCCTACTTCAATGAGGTTGAGGTTGGGTCGTCGAACAGAAATAAAATGTACAGGACACCAAAAGAAAGAGACCTTTGGAAATCATATTTTGTAGGATTTTTTGATGGAGCTAGTTTTGGGAGAAAATGAGGATGTGGAGTGGTTATATATATAGCAGAGGATAAATACTACCACTTCTGGCGGGAGAAAATGAGGATGTGGAGTGGTTATATATATAGCAGAGGATAAGAACTACCACTTCTGGCGGGAGAAAATGAGGATGTGGAGTGGTTATATATATAGCAGAGGATAAGTACTACCACTTCTGGTGGGAGAGAGGGGAAGGTACGGATAGTAGAGCAGAATTAATGGCTTTGCGGGGGTGTTTATTGTAGCTAAATGGCTGGGAATTGAGGAGATCCAGATTTTTGGGGATGCCAGTGGGAATTGAGGGGATGCCAAAGGTATTATCGAGTGTGTCAAAGGCGCAACGAGTTCAGACCACCCATCCTCATCAATTGGATGAAGCGTGTCAAAATTGTGATAAGAACCTTTCAGAGGGTTATCTTTGATCATATATACAGAGAGCAAAACTTCACTGCAAGTTTACTATTAAAAAGAGGCATTCATCGGAAAACAGGTAAGTTCTATTTTTCAATTTTTGAATAGGGTGGAATGATCAACACAGACAGCATCAATTACTCATAAGGGTAGGTAGTGCAGGGTCACTTTTTATGTTCCAGTCAAGAAAGAAAAATACTTTATGTATTAGAAGTTTTTCCAGCTGATAGACACTTACAGAATTCTGTTTTCTTTTGTTTTTTTTGTGTAATCAAAAGTATGCATATTGTTAGAGCATAGAATCTTGAAGAAAATTTAGAACATTCTCGTGCCAAAATTCTGTAGGGCTTTTTGAAGGAAAGGCAGAAAAATCTACTACTTTCTTATTTTAATACAAAGTAGTGTTTTTTTCCTCTGAAAGAAAATTCTTGCACAAGAACAAGAAATATATTATGGAAAGGAATTAACCAAATGTGTAGCCCAATTAACACTTACTGTATCCGAATGTTAGGAATGGCGCTCTGATCATCTTTCACCAAAGGCTTCCACTTAGACATATCATTGTGGCCCTTGAACAAAATATGTACGAGGATATCATAAATCTTGAGAATGTTGCAAGTTTCTGCAGATGGTTCCACAACAAACGACAACCGTTGTTTGCCAGTGGGGTGATAATATTTCTTACTTATCCCATAGCGTATCTTCATGTTACTGTAATGCATTGGGAATGGAAGATCTTCATGGAACAGTGTCATCTTCGGAGTTGCCCACTGAGATGATACAATTTTCAGGGAAAACGTGGAAGGATCTTTTAAGATAACAAGATTTTGGTCTTCCAGTATTTCTTGGGAAAATGTAGATATCTCATGGGGTTCCACAAAATTTTCAGGATTCTCTTCAGAATAAGTTTCCGTGAATGCCTTTCTTTTCCTCGGATTTGTGTTTGAGGAAGATATAGCAGGCGTAGCTAAATTTGGAGCTGGTAAAACATTGGGAGAGCTTGACTCTTGAAAATAAGAAGCAGACAACCCAACTGGATAATTCCTTTCCAAACCAGAAAAACAAATTAAAATCATTAGGACAACAACTCTCAGATTTTGGGTAACATCAATTGGTTTATCTTGGGTAATCTTGGGTAGTAGGACTCATTGTTAATATTTTTTCCACTTGAGCACTTAATTTCCTGCTAAATGAATTATGATGTTTTGAATATTATTGTTATAATAACTTTTGCCTGAAAAAATACTCTTAAATATAAGTGTGAATTATCTTAATACCAACCGGCTGACTCTTCACTATATACAAAGTAAATATACATACATATTTTTTACTAAAACTTTTTCTACAATTATATATAAGTAAGAGTGCATACTTACTAAAAACAATACAGTTGCGCAACTTTTCAGGATTTCTATGTTCATCCGAACATCAGCTAGGCTTCTGTCACATGCAAAAGTAAATTTCTAAATTAGTGAAACATAAAATGATATATATGATATTTTGTACAAATGAATACAAAATTGAAATAGAGGTGGAAGAGAAAAAGGGGATTACAAGATAAACATATTTCCATTACCTGTGTTGTTGACTTCCAAGCTCAAAATAATTTGCCAAGGTAGCCATCTGACACAGTTAGATCAATAAATGTTTGTTAATTTTTATAAAAGTTTAACTATATATTGCTTTAAAAAAAAGTTATTTGATTTAAATAAAATTATATGATTAATTTAATCTTCAAAGCAGTATTTGATTTTATTTTGATTTTGAAATTGAAATAATAGTACCTGAGTAGAATCCGAGTGTAAATCAAATATTTTTATTTTCTAACATAATTTTACAGTTTATATTAATGATTTAAGGTTTTTTTGGATGATAATTTACTAATAAATTGTAAGTTTATACCTATTATATCTATCTATTTTTATTTGCAGTATGGTTTTTCAAGTTCATATTATTGGTTTATGATTTTTTATATTATAGTTTATCTTTTTTAATTTAATAATTAGCACTATTAATGAATTTAAACATTTTGTTATTCATTAAAAAAAAAAAAAAGAAATGCTTTCATTTTAATATAGGTAGAAATTTTATATAATTTAATTTGTGATAGTAATAGTAGAGATGGTTATAATTAGTTGCTATCTGTCAATGTAGGATGACTTTTATCATTATTAAAGGAAAATCATACCATTTAGAATAAACAGGGTAGTCCATAAGGAGGCAGACTATGTACTCTAGATCTGAGACTCCCTTACATCTAAAAAACCAAGCTCTTAGCCAAACAAAAATAGTTTTAGAAAAGTCATCTTATACAAATATCATTAATTTATTTCTAAAACTTTATAAAAATATAACCAAATGTATTTTTTTTTTTGTAAGCTGAAAAGGTGCCATTTTCTATTATAAAAAAGAAACCATTACAGATCTAAGGTGGTCTCAACCCGCCCCGCAGGGAAACCGGGTTTATTGACCACCTATAGTTTTTGACTGCTGACAAAAAATAAAAGGTTCTTAACCTGTCTTTCCATGCCTTATACACTTTAGTCTTATAACTATTACTATTGGCATACATCTGCAAATAAATATAAACATAACCTCTATGCATAGCTAAAAAACAAAACAAAGATCTACAATTACTAACTGCATCAAGAACATGCCTTTATTTACTGTTCCTCAACAGTCTCTTGCTGCTTTTTTTCCTTTTTGATCACCACGCCGCTTGCCTCAAGCTGTTGTTGCAGGTCCTCCAGCCACTTGTCTTGCATGAGCAAAGTGATTACAATATTTTTCAGTTCTTTCTTCAAATTCAGAATTCCCTGCGACAATTCAGCCATTTCCACCGCTATCTATTCCATGGCTTTGGCCATGAGTCTCTTCATGACCCAATACAGGTGCAGCGACTGTTTGTATAAAGTCATTCTACCTCAGGTATGCCCTGGGTCAGGCATGAGATTTATCCAATCTGCCATTTCATCCTCTGACCGGGCCTGGATGGCCTCTTCCTCCCAATGCTCAATAATTCTTTTAATTTTTGGGTTATTCTTCTCATTGTATTCTCTCTCAGCTATCCTGACCCTGGTTTCTATGGTCTGCCTGCCCTGTCTTCCTCCATCTCCCATCCCGGTCTCCCCATCCTCCTCGGTGCTTCCGTGGCATCGACATCCTCGTCTGTTGCGCCCTTCCGCAATTCCTTGTCCTCTTCGACCCCCTCTTCCCTGACGGCCTCTCCCTCTTCTGCGTCTGTCCCTACCACCCTCGATTTCTGTCCTCATGCTCCCTTCTTCGTCCTCCCCGGTTCCTCTCGCTTCTCTGCTTCCTGTCCTTAATACGTTACGGTCGTTGTTCTTTAGTTCTTGCGTGGTCTTCTCCAGGTCCTCCACCATGTCTTCACTATCACCCTCTGAGACATCATAGACAGGGATGTGGCCATGCTCCAAAATTTCTTCCATCTTACGCTTACCCTTCCTATCCATTTCGTTCCAGCCCTGGTCTTCATCCGCTCCACTACTTCTCATCCATCTCTTCGCTGTCCTGCTGCCCTTTGCGTCCATTTTGTCTCTGCTTCTGCGTTTCCCCTCACTCTCCTCTCGGCTCACAGGGCTTTTCGCTCTCCTCGCAATATAACTCGGCTTAATGGAACCCTTTCCTGTTTCACTGCGAGCTTTTTCTCGCGTTTTGCTCCACCACCTTTCCCTCCTGGTCTCTCTCCTCTGCATGTCTTTCAAGCTTAAGGCTTTGTCCACTCTGCTGGGCCCGATCCCCACGCAATCATTCCTCGGGCTTGTTCTTGGCAGACTGTCCCTTCCACCGTCAAAAGCTCGTACCCGGGTGTCCTGTCGATCTGATCCGATATCCTCTCCACTGTTCCACTTGACTGTTGCAATTATACTTTGGCATTCGCCTACAGTCACTTGCCTCTCCCACCACCGATCCTTAATTACATTCCCCTCCACGTTGCACAACCCGATCGGGTGCTCTATTTTCTCCATTTCATACCATGGATGCTTCATTATGGTCCTGAATAATTAAGTTTTTGAGTCCTTCCCAGCTATGATCCGTTTCTAATGAAGGCCAACTTCTATCTAGACTACTGTTTGCTTCTTTGCTTCCCCAGTTTGCTAGGAGGTCCGCGGCCTTGTTTCCATTACGTCGAACATGGTTGATTATCTTATAATCAATCCTATTTAACAGATCCACTATATCTTTAATAATGCATGTTGTCCTCTAGCTTTTGGCCACTTTTTGCCAGCTCTTCCCATCCTTTAGTTTTCGCAGCATCCTTATCGTGACCTGCGAGTCCCCTTCAATCTCCAGGTTTATATAATTGTTTATGACTGCTATTCTCAGGCCTTGATGGACCGTCTAGAGTTCTGTCTCATTGTTCGTCATCTCGCCTCCCCACTCCGCGTAGACCCACCTTGTTTTTCCTTGTCCATCACGGAAAATACCTCCTAGGCCTGCAGGACCAGGGTTCCCTTTCGACGCTCCATCGAAGTTCAGTTTTATGGAGTGTATCCCGGGGTATCTGAATTGGTTGAGACTTTGGGCTTGAGGATTACCCTTCTTTTCTTTCTTGGGATAAATCATGTTGAATTCTAAGTTAAGTTTCGAAGCTATTCTTCCTTCTGCTTGGTCCATCTTCCAGTCTTCCTCGTCCCAAGTGTCTGAGAGAACAGTTTCTTTTATTGCTTTGCTTACTTCCTCCCAAACTCTTTCAGGTCGACTACTTTGACCCCTGAATATTCTTGTATTGCGTTCCTTCCAGATAAACCAGATCACAAAGCCTACGGCTAAATTCCATATTCTTCTTACTACTTTGCTGTGGAATTGGCCTGTACCCCATTGTAAAATGGTATTCCGTATGCTGCTAGGGTCTCTCATTGTCCTTCCAAATAGTGATCTGATCTTTTCCCAAATGCTTTCTGCATAAGGGCATTCATTTAGAAGGTGCCCTTGATTTTCCATTTCACTGCTGCAGAGACTGCATCTTGATGGTCCGTGGTATCCTCTCTTTAGGATTTTATCCCAGGTTAGGATCCTTCCTTTACTGACCAGCCAGACGAAGATTGTGATTTTTGGCCACCATTTTCCTTCCCAGATCTTCCTCCATTCTATATCTCCCTCTTCCCGCTTTTGCTTTGTTGTCAGATAGTAGGCTTCCTTCACTGTAAACGTCCCTTTCATGGATCTTCCCCATCTGAGGATGTCCTCGCCTGATCTGCTTTTTATCTTTCTCAGATCGACTTCTTTGAGGTAATTTTTCTCTAGCTTTGCGTTTATGTTTTCACACCATTCCCCTGGTTTCCTCCAAGTCCTACATATGCCACTGCTCTCTTCATTTTTCCAATAATCTCTAACATATTCCATCCCTGCCCTTTGCGCTCTCTGTTGGATCTCTTGTAGGGTTTGTATTTCTATCATTTTGCCTTTCTGTTGCCACCCGTCCTCCCAAAATTTTGCATTGTTTCCTCCTCGAATCTCCCCAAAAGCGTGTTGATTGACCACATCTCTGTTCTGACTTGCTAATTTCCATATAGAGGACCCTTTTGGGACTTCTTCAATTCTTAGTTTATCAGTTGTTAATTCCGGCATATTATATTTGAATTCCCATATTTTCTTCCACACATCCTTTCCTCCTTGTAACCATCTCCACCATAATTTCGTGCCCAAGATCCTGTTTAGCATTTTAGGGTCCCTAACACCCAATCCTCCTTCCTCCTTTCTTTGGATCAGGTTTTTCCACGAAACTAAGGCCCATTTCCTCTGTTGTTTCGGTCCTCCCTAGACGAACTTCCCAAATATCTCCCTTAGTTTTGTGCATACTCCTTTCGATGCTGCTCTGATGGATAGAGGGTAGATGGGAATTGATTGCAGGACTGACTTTACCAAGACTATTCGGCTAGCTATATTCAGGGATCTGAAAGACCAGTTTGTTAGTCGTCTCTTGATTTTATCTATAACTTCCTGCCAATTTTTCATTCGGGTGGGATGTATGCTCAGCTGGTTCCCTAAATACTTAGTCGGGAGGTCCCCCTGTCTGAAGCCCAAGGTTCTGGTGAGGTGAGCTTTGATGGCCTCCGAAGTGTTAAAAATAAATGTACAGGATTTTTCCTTATTAATCTCCATTCCCAAAGCTTCCATGAATATATCCAGAACCTCCTTGATCGCCCTGACCTCTCTGATGCTGACTTCCCCAAATAACATTATGTCATCAACAAACTGTTGATGCGTTATAGCTAGATTGTTTCCCCGGGGCTTTAATCCTCTGATCTTCTTTTTCCTGATCTCTCTTTTAATAATTCTCCCGAGTCCTTCCGCTGCTAAAATAAAGAGAAAGGGTGATATAGGATCACCTTGCCTTATACCCCTTGAAGCGTTAAAAGTTCTTGTTGGACTGCCATTTACCAGGATTGATAAGATTGGGGTTGAAATCATACTAAATATCCATTCAATCCATCTCTTTTCGAAACCATACGCTTCCAACACCATACGAAGGTATCTCCAGCTCAGGCGATCGTAGGCCTTTGAAAGATCTAGTTTTATCATCATTCCCCTCTGCTTCTTTTGGTTTAGAGAATGTATCATCTCATGAGTAACCACTAGACCATCCAATATTTGTCGCCCCTCGACAAGACCCGTTTGTTCTGGGGATATGATACTCGGGAGAAGAGGTTTCAATCTTTTCGCTATCAGGGTAGCAATGATCTTATAAATAACATTACACAAAGCTATTGGGCGGAATCCTTGAGCTTCCTCAGAACTATTACTTTTAGGAATCAGAGTTAAAAAGGTCGAGTTAATACCTAGCCAAATCTTTTGCTTCAAGCGAGATTCTTCAACTGCTTCCAAGATTTCCTGCCCCAGGAAATGCCATCCTGCCTGACAAAATTCTACTGTGAAACCATCTGGTCCAGGTGCTTTGCCTTTTTTCATATTCATGACCACCTCCTCAACCTCTTCCATAGTAGCTGCGCGCATTAAAGCCTTGTTCTGCTCTGCTGTTATTAATTTTGGAATCTCCTTGCATATTTGTTCTATTGCTTCTCCTCTGTCGTCTTGAGTTTCTGTGAGGATTCCTTTATGATACTCCACCAATACTCTTTCTATTCCTTCTTTTTCTAATACCCGCTCTCCTTCTGCAGTTTTGATTGAGAAGATCCGGTTTCTATGTCTATTTTGTATCATCGCTTGATCAAAGAATTTTGTATTCCTCTCGCCTTCTCGCAACCAGTTTATCCTTGACTTCTTCCTCCACATGATCTCTTCCTACTTTCTTCTTTCTTCCAGCTAGCTTATTATTCTTCCCTCTTCTTTACTCCGTTCTTCATCCCTTCTTTCTAGGATAATTTGCTGCTGAATATCCTCCATTTCCTTTTCCAGTTTTTGTTTTTCCTCCCTGATGTGCCCGAATTCTTCTCTATTCCACTTTCTAATTTTGCCTTTTATTTTCTTGAGCTTCAATTGGAATGTGTGCATTTTTCCTTTCCCTCTAACTTAACTTTGAGTCCACCATTCTTCCACTTTATGAAGGAAATCCGGGTTTCTGAGCCAGAAGTCCTCAAATCTGAAAGGTTTCTTACCTTTGTTTTTCTTGATATCAATTTCTAAACGAATCGGCCAGTGGTCCGAGCCTACGCCCAGAAGGATTTTCGCCTCTATAAAAATGTCTCTGTTCAGAATTTGTTCCGACAGTAGAAACCTATCTAACTTTGAGGCTATCTGGTTTTTCCCACCCCTCCTGTTATTCCAGGTAAACACGCCATTTGTTGTTGGAGTATCCACTAGTCTTAGTTCTGTTATAAGCTCGTTAAACTCCTCCCTGCTCTGATCTTGTCTCCTAACGCCACCTTTTTTCTCTCCTAAGTCACAGATCAAATTAAAGACTCCGCCGACTATCCATAGGTTATCAGGGATTATTCGCCTTACTACCTATATATTCCTAAGGAATTCCTTCCATTCCCTGGGTAAGTGAGGGCCATAAACCCCCGAAATGAGGATTCTTTCCGTCGTTCCTACCAACCTAAACACTCTAGATAGTATTCTGGGGAGGCTGATGCAATTTTCAAAAATAACCTCCTCTGTATTCCATAAAATTGCTAAACCTCCAGCTGTACCGACTGCGTCTTGAGCCATTACTTCATACTTTGGTCTCATCTTTTCCAAAATTCCTTGTAGCTGTTGCTGATCCATTTTTGTTTCCTGAATAATCATTATGCTAGGTTTATCCTTCTTCAGTCGTTCCTTCAAATATCTCTGCTTGCCCTTACTGTTGAGTCCCCTTATGTTCCAGCTTGTAATAATCATTTATAACTTTTTGAGGGTTGTTGAAATACCTCTGACAGAGGTATCACTCTTCCTGAATTAACCAGTGTTTCCCCTACTGCTTGAATCGTTTCGTTCAATGTTTTCCTCCCTCGTTTCCTTCCGTCTTTGCCACTTCCGTCCATTCCTATGTTTTGGGATCCTAGCGTGCCTGATTGGTCTGGTCCTGTCTCTGTCATGCCGCCTTTCTTTGCCTTGTATTTTTGAAATGCCTCCTTGTATTGTTGTTTCTGGGATTCTGGGATGAATCTTTCATCTAAGTTCTTCCACTCTTGTAACAGCTTCTTCATTATTCTTTCTTCTTCAGTCCCATTTTCCTTTCGCTTGTCTGCCCCTTGCATTAGCTGTTCTTCTATATTCTCCTGGTGCTCTCCCATCTCTACTTCTGCCTCTTTGGTATGGCTAGTATTTTTACCTGGGGTTTCCGTTATGATTTCCATTGGAACATTTTCATTGTCCCCTTCCTCCTGTTTTCCTCCTTCTGTATCCTCCTCCTCGTCTTGAAGGACCTGGAATTTATTCTGATTCTCAACAGGTATGTTCTTTCCTTTTGGTTGCCCTCTTGGTCCCTCTGGTTGTGGTTTTTGTCTTCTTTGTACTTCCTTAAAGCCTCTTTCTCCTGCCTCCGGTCCTTCTGTTTTCCTTCTTTCTTCTTCCATAATTCTTGTTGTCTCTCCTTCTCTGTTTTGCGGGCATTCTCTAAATAGATGGTCGTACTCATGACACCTGCGGCATCTGAAGGGAATGTGCTCATAATCTATTGGTTGTTGCCAAATTTCATCATGGTATTCCACTTCTACAAATTCCGGTAAAGGTTCTGCTATATTCATGTATACACAGATCCTTGCATAGGATGTGAATTTTCCCCTTTTAGTCGATTCTGCTACCTTGACAAAAGCCCCTATCGAGTTTCCAATCCCTTCCAGAATCTCGGGGTGCCAGAATTCTGTTGGTAACCCAAAAAGTCTTACCCATATGGGTGCTGCCAGTAGTTTTTCTGCATCTAGGTTGTATCTCTCTTCCCAGTGTCTCATAAATAAACCAGCATTGTTCATGAAGTAAGGTCCTTCCTCAAATATTCTCTCCTTATCTTCGAGGTTTGCAAAAATGACTGTGAAAAAACCCTTGGCTCCAAGTTTCAGGTCTACATGTCCTTTTGGTTTCCATCTTAGTTGAATCCATTTCACTAGATCCTTTTCAGATGGCCAAAATCCTATAAACTTACAGATCAGTGCATGATCTTTCATATAGCAACGATAATACTCCAGTTTATTGTTAGGGATAATGTACCTTGGTCTTTTCTATGCCCTAGGTAAGCACCTACTCCACATTCTTGCTTGCCATCGGCTTCCCAGGACTGGTATGTCTTTTTCATTCTCCGGCTGTGACCCTGCCTGCCCTCCTCCACTGGTTTCTCCTGCTACCACATTTTTGAAGGAGGGGATCTCTCCCCTCCCTTGATTCCCCTCCATGGTTCCCTTCAGTCTCGTCTGGTTTCTTTTTCCTCTCCGCCTGTCTTTTGCCTCAGCTTAACTCTACCCGCGGCTGATTAGGGCCTCCTCTCTCCTTCCAGGCCTTCTTTTGTCCTGATTGCCGTGCTGCTACGTTGTCTTACGAAACCCTAACCCTTCTTGCCTCTTCGATCCACTCCGCATTCAGCCATCCTAACGCTATTGCACTCGAAATTCCTTCAATATAACCAAATGTATTTTCATAACTGTTTTTTAAAATATTTTCAATGTTTTTACAACTCTTCAAATTTCAATATTTTTACAGCATGGTCCGCATGGGGTAGCTCAAGTGGCAGTGACCATGGGTTCAAATTTTGTGCTACCTTCCCCATAAGTCTCACCTATCGAAAGTCTTGGGTTCAAATCTTGTGCTACCCTCCCCGTAAGTCACCAAACCAAACCGGAAGTCTTGGGTTCAAATCTTGTACTACCCTCCCAATAATTATACAATACATTTTTCACCTATTTTTCCAAACCTCATGAAAATCTGCTCAATTCCCATAACTTACTCTTAAATTACTCTAATTCCATTAAAATTCACCAATGCAATACTGAAGTCTGGGTTAATGAACTTCTCCCCTATATCACTAGGTTTACTCAGATTTTATGTTTTTAGAGAGTTTCTTAAATTTCAACAAAATAGTGCTTTGCAATTCTTCAGAGCTTGCACAAGGAGCATGTTCTACTCCCTCCAAAAATTTCTCCAAACACCATTAAAATGATCTAAAAACGAAAAGGGACTGTAACCTTCATGTCACCGGCTCTGCTTCTGAACTTCTGGTCCAACAATTTATAGGTGTCGAAACATCGCTTTGGCTCGGGGGCATCTCGCCTGATATCTTTAAACGCCTCAGAAATCCACTTGCAATCAGCCATCAAAATATTGTGCCCCGCCCACGATCTGTCTGGACTCAACGAAAACACAAAACTTAATTCAACTGCTAGAAAATGCGAAACTTCCTTCTTATGAAAAAAACATTGAAGTATGATGTAATTACATAAAAATTGGAATATGAAAAAAAGGTTTCTGATAAAGCTCTGGAGTAAACTACCAGAAAATTTAAAATAAAAAATTACTGTGCAAGATTTGGTAAATCCTTTCCGCCACTTCTTCAAATTTGTGTGCGGAGGCCACTTCCCCACGAGTAATGCCATTACGTTTGACGCTTGTTTCAGAAATCAGAGAGAGATTGTCCGGTCTGATAAGAGTGCGGAACTTATCGATCTCTACGAGCTTTTGAGGACAAAGAAGAATAGCACCAAATTCCATTTCTGTCCATCTCGAAGACGTCTACTTTCCAAATCAAAGAAAACTATCTCAGACCGATCCACCGCCATCAGAAATCCTTCAAAGTTCAAACCTTTAAATTTTTAACAAAGATCTGAAGGCCAGTAAATGGCCAGTTCCTACTAATGTTACTAAGGTTAGGAGTTTCATTGGAGTAGCATAGTACCTGAGGAAATTTATAGCTTCGTTTTCAGCGGTAGAAACACCGCTCCATGCCATAACAGCAAGTAGCAAGAGTTTCCAGTGGGGAAAAGGGCAATAGTAGGCTTTCAATGAGTTAAAGAAGAAGATCAATGAAGCACCAATTATGGCATTACCAAAATTGTAACGGCCCTTTGAAGTGGAGACAGATGCGAGTGGGTATGCTATGGGAGTTGTCTTCATGCAAGGAAGAAGTTATGTTTGCTACCATTTTGAAGTATTTCATAAGGCAGTTCTTCACTACCTTACCTATGATAAGAAATTCTATGCCATGATGCAAGTCGTGAAGAAGTTTAAGCATTATCTGATGGGAAAAGAGACAATAATTCACACGGATCACCAACCGTTACACTACTTGCAGGCCCAGAATAAGCTACAATAGACCAAGCATTACAAGTGGATGGGGTGTTTATAGTAGTTTCATTTGGTGATCAAGTATAAGAAGGGAAACACAGCCAAGTTGGCCGATATGCTTTCAAGGCCATGCACATCAAAGATTACAACTTTTGGGACTCTTGTACATGTGGATCCATTCACCTATGATGCATATAGAGAGGCATATTCAGAAGATGAGGACTTCAAGGAGGTGTATTAGCTATTGCAGAGTTTGAGTCATGTGCACGATGATGATGACATCGTTGACTACCATCTCCAGGATGAGTTACTCTACAGGCTGGATAAGCTATGTGTTCCTAAAGGTGAGTCTTTGCAGCTGATTAGAGAGGCTCACACCTCAAAGGTTGCAGGGCACTTTATTGTAGGGAAGACAGTGGCTAACTTGTAGAGGTGTGTCTATTCGTCCAAGATGCAAGAACAAGTAGCTAGGTTCATAAGAGGATGCATGTTTTGTTGTACCAACAAGCCTAGCAACAAGAAATAGGGTTTGTATCATCCCTTACCTGTACCTACTTGTCCTTAGGAAAGCATTTCCATGGACTTTGTGGGAGGCTTATCGACAACTAGGAAGGGACATGATGATCCGGATTTAAACAGGAACGAAACAAATTACAGAGATAACCATAAACACAGAGATGCATCGGAAATAATACTTCATTTCATTAATGTAAAATACTGAAATATGCTTACAAATAGAAATGGAAATGAACCAGTTAGGGCGATGGTAACTTATCTTTGAGAAGAGATGTGGTGGTTACATGCCTCTGAACTACCTTATAATGAGGCTCAAGGGCCTTTTTATTATTGAACAATAAGAGCAAACCCTAAACAACCAAAACCCTAACCCGAGGAGATGTAACACCAAGATTTTATGGGCCCCGTTGGGGT